>JBAMBM010000089.1:0-65383 GCA_037043425.1 Hirtodrosophila duncani | reverse complement strand
ATTACACCGATCGACGCGAGCGATTGATAAATTATGAATTATGAAATTTTTTTACAACTAAGGGTTTTGTTTTGTCACTACAACCGATTTTGGATTGGATTTGCTATACCAGCGATATACTGTGGTTTTTAGTGGTGCTTTATCGCCATACAAAGCACTAACTTCATGGACACATTCTTGTTGAGATAATCCACGTCGGATGTTTTGAGCAATAATCCAACGGAAACGTCTTGACATTTCCATTTTTTTTTGCCAAATTGATTTTCTAAACAAAAGAAATAACACTTCTACATCAAACCATTGTGAGTACGTTTATGCTAAAAATGTGAAACTATATTATGGTTTTCCCAGATATTAGCTATTGACATAAGTCTTTCCCGAAATATAAATAGTACACCTCGTTGTAGTAGGAGTATTTATTGGCGAACGAGTATGGTTTGGTTCTATAACCCTCAGCCAATACATATTATATATAGAATGGAATATAATATAATCTAAAGAGTAAACTTGTCCACCGCAGTATTTTGCTGTCCATTAGTTCTATGCATTCTTTACGATATTTCAGAGCAAGGAACTGGAGCTAGGTAGCTGGCCAGATATCGCCAGTTTCTTCCATTTAGAAAATCCAGGGTTTCCGAATCGCTTAGAGCTACCCACCAGGTGAGCTATGTCCTAATTGAATCGCATATTTCAAAGTTCACATTCCGATAGAGGTCCTTAGATACGATGTATAGTTTAGGCGTATCATTTCACAGCGCTATCAAAATGACACTCTAATGACTGAAACATCGAATCGGTCGTGAAATTATTTTTGACTTCTAAGACGTGGTTAACTCATTTGTAAATCAGCCTCGTGGAGTTGTTGGATGCTATGGTTAATACATTATTTTCCTGAACGTTCGCAATTTTTCCAGCTAACAAACAACTGCGTTATATCGTAGACATATTCCGCACGTACAGGTTTTTGATCACTTTTATTAGCCTGGCTGATACCTTCAAGAGGTGCAGTTTGTTTAATAGGCTACTTTTTTTTTATAGAAAGCTGCTTTAAAGTCCACTAAACATATATATAACTTTTCCTTACTTGCTAAGAAAATCTTCGATAAGGTAGAGAGCACGAAGGTAAGACCCACTCCTGAATAGCCTCTCCTGTATCCAATTTAAAATTAGCTTAATAGCTCCATTAGTCCTTTGTTTACGATTGACAGGGAAATTTTGGATATTGTGTTCACGATACTTGTGTAGTTGGATGCCACCTACAGGTCGCCCTTTTTAAATAAAATAAAAATGATGCTTTGGTTAAAACTGACACTTCCGCAGTCATAAATATGTGCTTAAAGGCCAAAGTCAAAAGTTGCAATGAGCTTGGTTGGGTTTCCAATGGCCTCTCTCCCTGCATACATATATAAAAAAAAAAATTGAAATGGGTGACAAGTAATCGACTTAATCTGCTTGAATAGTCTTTGTGTCTTCTCCGTTCAGTTGTCTAGCGAGCTGCCAGAAAGATCTGCGGTCGGAAAGATTTCAAATTCCAAGCTAATGTAGTAATGTCTGTGCGTGCTTTACAGAGATTTTTGAAATCGTTATTTGCCTCTTGATAAAGTGTACCTGAGTTTGGGGGGTATTACAGTTAGTGCTCGCCTATTCTACCACTACACTCGCCGATAATCATAACAGCCTATCTACATGCAAAAGTTGTAAAGGTTGTCAAAATCAGCATTCCAATTATTGCAATTAATATAGACTGGCACGATATATGATAATTCTGAGGGTAAGGCGACGACTTCTCGTGTACCAATTGCGGTTATGTTACCTTAAACCAAACTTTTAGGCTACTTCTTAACAGCATAAATGCAGCCTCCGGCCACGATTTGGAAACCTAGTGGCTGGAATCCAGTATATTTCATAATCTGGGATATAGTTCTCCTAATTATCAAAATTTATCTCAATAAATGTTTCTTATAAAAGAAACAATGTCGATATCTGCTACAAGCTTAAAGAACATATATATTAACTTATTACCTAATCCTGCTATATTGTAGGATAATATGTTAATTTTATTGAATTTCTGACAGTCGGCAGAATAGTTGCTAAAAAGACGGATTTTCCTTGGTACCAGCAGATTGAGCGCGAAGATATTGTCGTTTAGCGCTGACGTCCCGCCTTTGACGTCGTGCAAAAAACGATCCTGTATGTCGAGGTAGAAGCGGCTACAATTTTCAAGCCAAGTATCGCCTCGAGTGGATGTTTTTAAAGTTTCCCTTTTGGGAATATCCTTCTTTATTGCAACCAATTTACGGATCTGGTCCGTAGACACTGGGGGAATTTGTTACAGGACTTCAGTACATTTATCACATTCTGAGCGTGACGCAGAGAAAGTACTATTGTGCCTGTGTTGGGCTTGCTTGACCTGAGACTCACGACAGACATTACTGAGTACCTATCTGGGTTATTGGTGGACTTGTATACAAAATTGCCTTCTTTTGTCGAACTCGGCTATCTTTGATCCATCCGGTTATTTGTGAATCCTCCCACAGTCTCAGATGCAAAAATTGTTGTCGTCGTTTGATGGGTAGCTCATATTATAAATTCGCCAGACGTTCGGACTTGCAATTGCATGCACCTGCTCCTTTTTTTCTTTATCATATATAATCTTGATCAGCATGATGAGAGGATCCGCCTATTTAATATTCGACACAATCAAAACTGCAACATTTTTTTGCGGTGGTGGTGTTATTTTTTGGATTTTGTCTACAGTTATCAGAAAAGTCCGATCTTAATCTGAAACGAATGTGTTTATATATATACAAACCGAGCTTTACCCAAATGTGTCAAAGATTATAAGAAATATAAAGTTTTTATCGATTTGCGGGCGGAAGGGGACAAAATTTTAAAACAAATTTGATCCAAATTTGATGACTCCTAGCCCTTATAGTCTCCGAGATCTAGGTGTTCATACAGATGGACATGGCTAGATAGACTCGGCTGTTGATGTTGATCATGAATATATATACTTATGGGGTCGCTTACATACATTTATACGAATACAATATACACGTTTACTGGACTAAAAGCAATGGTAAAAACAGCTGATCAACAGTCTGATAACAGAAGCCACCATTTTTGTAAACAATCTGGATCAAGGGACAACAACAAAAAACAACAACAATGAGAAAAAATTATGCCAGAGGAAGCGCAAAATATTTTAAATACGCTTACAAAACCTACAAGAACACAATGAGACTATTTACAAACACGAAAGACAACATTAGCCCAGATAAACAACAATACGAAAAAAAAGACGCAAAAATTAAAAAGCTCACGACAGCGCTATCTCAGCATGTAACGAGACTAGGGCACTCTGCTGATGTTGACAATGCTAGAATTATTGACATTGAGAGAAGACGCGTTTGATACTAAAAAGTTTGCAAATTCCACAACAGATAGGGGGCGAGCGAGCGAGAGCCATCAACCATAAATAAGACGTAGACAAAACAAACTTTATTTACGCGGCTACTATCACAGGGACAAATATTGACAAGCAGATAAAACGAAATAATTGGACAACGCAGACGAAACCATAAGTATTATGATTTAGCGCAAAAATATATGTGATATAAATGTATGTGCATATGTATATTCATTACATAAAATAAAGGCTGACTCCCGATAAAGGCTCGAAAATGCTTCAAAATGCATAGGAGGAAAATTTTAACAAAAATGTTTTATTAAAGTGAACCACAACGCCAAAATAACACGCATAACATAAACACATAACGAATTTGCTTTGATTTAGATGAAAAGAAAATAACAAAAGTTATTAACGGCTCATTTTAGAACAATCAGTTATATGGTTATTATATATGATATAGCGTTCCCATCTGATTGAATCTTTTACTTAACCATCGTTCACACAGAAGAAGCATCTGGTAGAAACTTCAGCTCTGTGCTCTTAAGGCTTCTGAGATCACGGGGTTGAAACAACTGAAACAGAGCTCAATCGATTCCCCGCGGCATACTGATTAAGAAACGGGAAACAAAGTCATAGCTTAACAGCTTATTATAATTTTGCCATGGGTTTTGTTGTTGTTGTTGTTTTTGTGTTAACGAGATGTAGTTAGCCAGTTGAAGGTTAAATAAAATACAATCGTTCTTTTTTATAAGAAAGAAATGAATGAGGCCATTGTGAATTTTGTAAAGTTGAAATTTTCGACCGTTTCTTTTTACTTTATAAGCATTTTTTACAAATTTGAAAAGTGCGCCGATGTATCGATATTGCCGATGTTGAGATCCCAAAAACATCGAAAAATCGATGTGAGCAAACATCGTTGTTTCGCCAGCAATATTGGCAATTCTACAACAGCTTCGTTCATTAAGGTTAGACGGCTTCCGAAAATTTGTGCATGAGTCGAACATATGAAATGATTTCTCTATGTGTTATGAATACTCTATGAATTCTCTATGTGTACTATGAATACCCAATCAGACCGATCCTGATCAAATTCGGTCAATGGACTTGGATACACCCAAAATGGATACAAATCAAGTTTGGATTGATTTCAATTAAAAGCAATGAAGTTTTCCTACTAAGTGTTCATTCCGAGAACATCGGCTCTATGTCTAAATAAGCGTTTCGAGACTGCCCCGCTGGAGGATGGGGTTGCTTAAACGAGGCTATCGCAGCACTTTTTAGTTTTGAGTTTTTAAATAATGAAGTGTACTTTTTTGATGAGAGCTTTATTTCAACCCCTATGAGCATTTAAGTCCGAACTGCTCGATGTCTGAAATCCAAGCCGGCCAGCTGGATCGTAGGTGTCTCAGTTCTTTTCTGTCGTCTGGTTTATAGGTAGCTAATATTAGAAGTTCGCCAGAGATCTTGCAATTGCATGCACCTGCTCGTCTTCTTCTTCATCATATATAATCATGATCAACATGATGAGGGGATCCAATTTAGATCCGCCCGTCTATCTGTCAGTGCGTTTATGTTAAAAAAAAAACAAAGTCAAAAACAAGTATGAGGTCATAAAAAATGAGGATGTATGAAAAGTATTTAATTTGCATTTAACAAAATGACATGATACTTTAAATATGGAAATAAAGTTATTGCAGGAATTGATGTTACACCAATGGACTTAGGTCACCTTAATATGTGATCTAACCAAATACTTAATTGCAATTCCAGTTGGAAATAAAAGTGCAATTACTGTCGAATCAAAAGTGCAATATTCGAATCTTCGGCCCCATGAAGGCGTTTATTTTGGACATGGGAACTGAATATAAAAATTTATTAATTAGCGACCTGTGCAAATCCCTAAAAATAGACAATAAAGCACACTACTATTACACAGCTGGAACATTGGAAAGAAGTCATAGAACTTTTAATGAATCCGTACGTATATATCTGTTATTGAGACAGATTGGGATGTATGGCTTCAATATTTTGTCTACTGTTTCAATACGGCCCCCTCGTTGGCACATAGTTTTTGTCCATATGAGTTAGTTTTAGGCAAACAAAGTAATTTACCAATATATTTTAATAAAATAAAATCAATCCCTTATATAACAAAAAACGGTTCCTCTAAAGAATCTAAATTAGGTTAGATCAAGCTTATAAGAGAGCAAGAATAATGTTAGAACAGTATAAAGGTAAAAGTAAGGAATATTAAGATACGAAATTAATTAACTTTAAATTGAAAATAGGAGATATGGTTTTACTAAGGCACTTAACTGGCCATAAATTGAAAGAGAAAATATTTTAATCTAATATCTAGATTATTTTTATCAACCTTTTTGATTTATATTTGTTTTTTTTTTATTATTTAAACATGAGGTCTTACTAAGTGACGAAACATTATAAAAATATTGTTCTTTGGACTGAGCTCATTTGAGTTACAAGTCTAACAGTTTTTGCAACAACACTAGCTTTTTGCAACAACAATGTGTACCAACACGCACTCGAAAATTAACAAGAAATTAAGGCTTACATACCCTTGAAATTCTGTCATATTTGTTTTAATTCGGATAAAACAACAAAGAAAAATCCGGTATATAAGAGCTCATTTCGAGTCGGTCAGATATATTGGTGCTATTTCAAATAATGATCCGATCTGGATCAGTTTTGGTTGGCAGACGTAGAGGTTTCTAAAACTGACATATATGCGCCTAAATTTTATAAAATGTTGCAAAAAATTGTCGTACATTTTTAAACTGTCAGAAGGAGTAGCTGTAACGCGGGGCTTTTGCGTTGCTTTTCCGACGCTTTTGATTCCTGTGACACACCCGAACGATCGATAATAATTGTATTAAAAATCGCTAAAAAAAATTAAGTGACAGACATTTCATCAACAACTTCGCTGACTATTCACGACACATAACCAGATTATGTACAAAGAATGTTTCTTTTGAGTGGACAGTTGAATGCCAAAACGCATTTTCTTACTTAAAAAATAAGCTGATTTTTCCGAGAGTTACGCTTCAATAATTTGTCTACTGTTTCAACACGACCCCCTCGTTGGCACATAGTTATTATCCAATTAACTTAATTTCGGCAAACAGGGTAAAATATATGAAAATGTATTTTAATAAAATAGATAAGACACCTTGCTTCTGCCCCGTAGTCGCTTAGCTACTCCTTCAGCGTGCTTCTAGAAACCGAAAAGGCAGTCGAAAGTGACTCCGAGAATTTGTAGATATCGTTCGGTGGGGATGCTCTGGCCACTAATGTGGATATCAAGCTCCCTAGTCACTGCCTTCGTCCTTTGTTCCTTTGGTCAGTGGGGTAGCAGAGCATGTGGGGGGTTCTCGTGTCGAGGTGCTCCTTCAGCGTTGACAGATATTCGTTCATCCTCTCCTCGAGTAAACTGCTGTCTCGGCCATTGGTGATGATTGAACAACTTGCTTCACTTATGCCTGTCGGCCAGCCAGGTACTTGGAAGAGTGGATGTCGTCCTTTGACACATCCAGTGCCACAAGGAAAGAACTGTCGTAGGGTTTCGTATTGTTCAACCCGTTCGCTATTGCTGTAGTAAGCTCGCAGAGAGCTGTGCTCATGCTTCTTCCAACTCGAAAATCGTGCTGGTGGTCAGCAAGGATGAAATAGTCTTTCAGATAGGGGAGTAAGAGGGCTTCCGAGATCTTTGCTACCGGTGATAGGAGAGCGATTGGCTGGTAGGAGCTTACTCGGGAGCAGCAGTGCTTGGGCGTGAGTATTCCCGCATCGATACCGAGACGTAGACCCGACTTCTATGAGGATCTGGACTGTTGTTGTTATTGAGTGGTACGTTCTCATTTACATCAAGGTAGGCTGCTCTAGCTCTATTGAGAAGAGGTTCTTGGGTCTTTGTTTTGAGGAGCTCCTGGATCACAATGCACCCTTTGTAATTAGCAAAGTGGATAAAATGACAGTTTGCGGCGGGGTTGTCGTCGATGGCTGATCTTCGCACATTTCACACATTTGAAGGCTCTGTGACAGTGGAAAATGTCCTTTTGCTTATGAGGTATCTCTATTTTAATATTTTGAGACCCAGCACAAGCACAAGGCTTTTAATTGGACCATGAGGCATATAATGTCTGTGGCTGTGTACTTCCACTTTTATAAGTCAAATTTAAAAATCTCAACATGTAATATTTTATTATGTATATTCGAATGCTCAATTAAATTATGAGATCTCTGCTGTAGGTGTCGATTTTATGTGTGATATATGTAACTTAATTTATATATACATTAATGTACATGAACGCAATAAACTACACAAATTATGCACATGCAATACCATGCTTTGTTCTAATGAGCTTTTATCCACAGCATATGGTGTTATCTTTTGCTTTGGAATCGCATTCGTTGCCATGCGCACATACACAAATACAAATAAGTGCGTTGGGTAAAGCAAGCATCGTGACAGCGATTTGATTTGATTTGCTCTCGCTAATATTATATTATCAGTGATTTGTAACAAAATCGGTTATCGGCATTCACTGTGAACGGTCGTGTCGCGCTTGCACTAAGTTCCAGCTAATCAAGTTTCGTTTGTTACCTCTGCTCTGTGCTAAAAATTAGCACATATTGACCAGTTTGGGCGCCGCGTTATAACGGTGCCGGCAAAGACTTGCGAATAAAGATAGGAAAGTAGCGCGCAAGAACTACGAACACTGCCCTCTGGGCATTACATTACCCCTCAGCCTGCACGCAGCCGCACAAGAGGGGTAATAAATTCTTGCTTATCAGCAAGTTTTCTTTTTTGTTTTTGTTCTGTTTTGTCTTGTTTGTGCGCGAAAGCAAGATCAAAGCACGCATAAAGTGTAACTATCCAATTTTATTATTTGAGTGATTAAATTTTAACAATTGGCTATGAATGACAAACAAGTACCTGACTCTCGGCCTACTGTGGTTCTGAACAATCTGCTAGACTATCAGAAAATGAAGGAATCGGCTGGTCTAACACCTTCTGAATTTAGATCACAACTGATGGACGATTTTGCCTCACATGGCATCTCACGTACTGCATCTGGTTATGTACACGAAGCCACTATTGTTCCCACTACATCTGCAGCTACATTCTCGGTAGCTTCAACTTCAGCCGCATGTTACGTGACTACTTGTTCATCTGGAGGAGTTTATTCATATGGCAACCAGCCAATAGTGGTCAGCGGCACAAGCCAACTAACTGGATCAACGAAACAGCAGCTACCAGGAGCCTGTCGCTCACTACCACAACCTGATAAAATCGTTAACATGCCTGTGTTCCAGCCGGCAGATGTCCCCTGGCAGAAAGTTCCGCCAAAAAAAGAAGATCACTTGATGCACCTAAAACTGCGAATAAAAGACCTACGTTACATGCAAAAAACCGTTTTGAAGCTCTTGCAAATCTAGATCTTAGTCAAGCAGACGTTGATCTCGACATGGACGTTCCCCTGGACGAAGTCGACATAGATGGAGAGACACAGACTCAAGTACCAACGGAAAAAAACCGCCGAAGCCTAGCCAAATCACAGTACTGGCCATCAGTGATGTACCAGCCCTGGAGAGGCTTCTCAATTCAGCGGTTACTGCTGACTCATACGAATTTAAGGCTGCTCGTAATGGCAATTTACGCATATACGCTCGTGACTCTGATGCCCACAGAGCCATCACAAAAAAGCTTTCGGAAGTAAACCTCCAATATACGCACTTCTGCCTACCTGAGGACAGAGCTTTTAGAGTGGTGGTATGCAACTTGGCTGCATCCACCCCCATCGATCAAATTAAAACTGCATTCACCTCTCAAGGGCACTCTGTAGTGAATATGTACAATCCGAAGTCAAAATCACTGGTTGAGGACCCCTCCGAAACTGCTCCATCCAAAGCCCCAGGCCAGAATGTTTGGTTTATAGATCTCAAAAAGGCCCACAATAATCGGGAGGCTCTAAAGGTCAATAAAGTCGGTCGGCAAAGAGTTAGAGTGGAGATGCCGAGAAAGAAGATTGACATGCGCCAATGTTACCGCTGCTTTGGATTTGACCATACCAGGAACTATTGCACCAAGGAGCCCAGATGCGGTAGATGCAGCAAGCCTCACTGGACTGCTTCTAGCCTATGCCAGGCAAAGACTTATGATGACCTGGTGTGCGTCAATTGTAATGGAAACCACGAAGCAACTAATAAGAGCTGCAGAGTATACGTCCAACGGCTCAAAAACCGTAAGTCCGGAGTCAATACTGGTCCCGTGATGCGTGAAGGCCACGCTCAGCCCACGCGTATTATCAAGCAGCAGGTAATCCCAACCTCAATTGTGCGTCAGGGCCTGACGTACGCAGAGGCGTCAATTTTGGGGCAGCCGGGCATAAGACATGATAGGAATAGATCACAACAGCAAGCTCAGGGTACTGACCTACTCCATCAACGTGTGGCAAATCTAAAACAAACACAGCATTATGATCATACAGCTTTTGATGGCGCACTAGTACAAATGATAAATACCTTGCAGCAGACCATTGCGGGTCTCGAGAAAACCATCGCTAGGCTGTTGGATGAGATCAAGGAACTCAGAGGTTCCAAGCCGGAGAAGCAGCACAAATAATGGCTACTGTGCTGCGCCTCGGTACGTGGAACGCTCGTAGTATTATCCCAAATACTAATGAGCTTAAGGTGTTTATGATCAAGCACGACATCGACATCATGCTTATCTCTGAGACCTTCTTACACGATGGTTCCCACTTCAACATGGCAGGTTACACATGTTATCGAGCAGATCACCCTGGAGGGCGCCCTAGAGGCGGAGCATGTGTGCTAATCAGGCAGGGATTAGTGCACTATCACCAACAACCAATCATGACTAATCACGTACAGTTGGCAACCGTAATAATTTCAACTAATTTAGGTGAAATCGCTGTGGCTGCTGCGTACCTTCCACCAGGTTTGCCTTGGAGTACCCCTGAGTTTGGCAGTCTACTTGATCAGCTCGGTCAAAAATTTATCGTCGGTGGCGACTTCAACGCAAAACATCGACTCTGGGGCAGTTTGACGACAAACGCTAGAGGCACTGCGCTTCATGGCTGTCTTACCAGCAGTGCAACACAAGTGCTAGCCACTGGCAGACCCACTTACTACCCGTATAACAGGAGGGATACGCCCACGTGCATTGATTTCTACATGTACAAGGGTATAGCCAACAGTCTGCTCTCGGTACGAGAAGAGTATGAACTTTCATCGGATCATTTGCCCTTGGTTGCTTCTTTATCAATGTCGCCTCAGCGAACTACCCCAATAACGAGGCTTGTTTCTCCTGGTGCCAACATAAGACTCTTCCAAGACGTGATGAACAATGCTTTTAATCTCAACACGGAAATAAACACGCCAGAAGATATCGACAAAGCTGTCGAAACTTTCATAAGCAGGGCTAAGAGCGCTGCTCTTATTGCTGCCCCAGCTGGTGCAACTCACTGTAGAGACGGACACAGCAACCTCACTCTCTCTCCGGAAGCAATAGGCCTTCTAACGCTCAAGAAGCGCCTCAGACGCGAGTTCATCAGAACCAATGACCCGGCGATCGATAGACTGTATAGAAGGATTTCTAACAGGGTAAAAAAGGTATTAGCCACACTAAAAAGAGAAGCCACAGACGCCTTCCTGGAGAAAGCTACTCCCGATGAAAGTTCTACGTTTGCGCTCTGGAAACTTACGAGGAGGTTCAAAAGGCAAGTTTCACCGAAATTCCCAGTCCGAAATCCAGATGGCTCTTGGGCAAGATCCCCCGGGAAAGAGCCGAAGCGTTCGCGAATAATCTGGAAGAAAGATTCCAGCCGTTTGAGACATCGTCGCCAAGAAGAGTACAGCTAGTAACCGAATCTCTGGAAGCTCCGTTGCAGATGGCCCTCCCTGTAGCTCCTATCACCCTTACTGAAGTGGAAAAGGAAATCAAAAAGCTTCGCAACAACAAGGCTCCAGGCGAGGACCAGTTTGATAATCGCTCTATCAAGCTGCTCCCTCGCAGAGCTTTGCTATTCCTTGTATTGATTCTCAACTCCGCTCTTCGACTCGGACACTTCCCAGGCGCCTGGAAGAAGGCCAACATTATCATGCTACACAAAAGTGGGAAGCCAGCAGATGAGCTGGATTCGTACCGTCCAATAAGCCTACTGCCAGCATTTGGCAAAATATTGGAGAGGTGCATTTTAAGAAGGATTCTTGAAACCAGCGCGGTCAAAAAGGCAATGCCAAAATTTCAGTTCGGCTTTAGGCTCAGGCACGGCACGCCCGAGCAACTACACCGAGTTGTAAACTTTATTCTGGAGGGATTCCACGGAAAGGAGTATGTTGTCGGAGCGTATCTGGATATCCAGCAGGCATTTGATAGAGTGTGGCATGCAGGACTCTTGCATAAACTTAAAGATCTACTTAATCCACAGCTCTATCTTATTGTTAAAAGCTTTCTTCACGAATGATCTTTTAAAGTTGTTCAGGACGGGGTGTCCTCTCATGCAAAGACGGTCAGAGCTGGTGTACCTCAGGGTAGCGTGTTAGGGCCAACCCTTTACAGCCTGTATACGCACGATATGCCTTCAGCTGACAACATGCCGATCTCGGACCAGAGCAATCTGCTTGTCGCCACCTTTGCTGATGACACTGCGGTACTGGCCAGAGACAGTTGCGTCTTCACCGCTACAGATCTCATCCAGATCTATTTAAAAAAATTCGAGAACTGGGCCTGCAGATGGAATATTGCCATAGACACTGATAAGTGTGTACAAGTCACATACACTCTCAGAGCGCAAACCTCTCCTGGGGTATTTTTACATGGTCAACTGTTAGAGCAGAAGGAAGCTCACAAATATCTTGGAGTCACTCTGGACAAGCGACTAAACTTCCAGCGCCATATAAATGATGTAGTTAAGCGTCTGAAGACAAAGGCGAGCAGTTTGGCTTGGCTTCTTAATGCCAGGAATAAACTGTCATTAACCAACAAGACGCTCATTTACAAAGTCATTCTGGCACCCATTTGGAGATATGGTATTCAGGTATACGGCATAGCGGCTAAGTCGAACCTTAATAAAATACGTGTTGTGCAGTCCCAATTCTTGCGCAGAATTTCTGGTGCGGCATGGTACATACGCAACAGCGATATCCACAAAGAACTCCATGTACCGAGGATCGGAGATGTAATCAATCGCCAAGCTTCTGCATATCTAGACAAACTAGCACATCACCCTATCCAGCTGGCGCAAAGGCTCCTAAGAAGCAGACGTATCCACGGAGTAAGAATGAGAAGGAGGCTCAAGAGAGTCCACCCAACCGACCTGTCCCACAGAACCCTTTAATCTTCCCCTTTTGCCATCCAGTTACCCTATCATCTAGGTTTAAGTATATACATATATACATGTTGTTGAAAATTAAATATCCTATAGTATAAGTTGTTAAAATTAGTAACAGTAAGCTATATATTTTTGTAAAGTAATAAACAAAACATGATAAAAAAAAAAAAAAAAAAAAGTGATTTGTAAAAATATGTATGAGTATGTATGCACATTAATATGTATATCTATTTTAACAGCAACATATTGATCATTTACTTACAAGCCAGCAACCTAGACATGAGCATGCACTGAACCTGTTTTTGTGTCTCTGTTTAGCTGCCGCTGCTGGTAGCTGCTATTTTTATATATGTATATTTGTTCGCTGTTCTGCATTTTGTATGTAAGAACGCTTCTGTTATACATGTCGATAAATCGATCGATATTCAATATACACTTTATTTTTTGCGGACAAAACATTAGCAAATATAGCTCACAGAATTGACTCTTATAAACAGTTAAATGCATGAAGTTTGCAATGTCATGAAGTTTGCAACGCATAGAAGAAAGCATTTCCGATCGTATAAAGTATATATATACTCGATCAGCATGACGAGTGGATTCGACATAGCTATGTCCGTCCCTCTGTCAAAATATCGGATTAGATTCAGGTTGGACAACCACGAATTTTTTAGAATAGAAAAAAAAGCAGTCAATTAAAACAAAGCAATTTATATTAAACAGATTAATATATTTTGAAAAAAAAAATCTACGAAAAAATCAGGTATTTGAAAACCAAATTGTAAGCATATTCAACCGAAAGAGCCCTAGTTATCGTGTTTTTCAGTGCGTGAACCTATGAACCAAACAATTGCAAGAAAGGTTAAGTTAAATTACACCGTTGTTATATTTTTACAATGTGAATGGTACTAAGCTTCGACAGCCCAACGCTAACCTTCATTTCTTATTTTCTATTCTTGTTGTCGAACAAGCACGAAACTATATTGTTACTAACACGAAACAATGATGAAAGCACAATAGACCGACTTTAAATTTCGTGCTTGCGTATTTGTGTGTATGTGGAATTTGAAATTCTAGAAATGGTTTCGATTCTTCTACAAACTTTGTATTAACATGCATATATATACATTTTAATACAAAGTTTGGAGAAGTAACAAAAAATGAAGCACCTTCAAGTAGTCCGGCAGTGAAACCAAGCCACGTTGCTTCTTACGCGCTAAACCCAGGCTAGAAGTACCCACCCAACCGTAAATGGGCGCTGCCTCATAAAGTAAGTTTTTTTTTTAATTAAAAGAGTTGTTTTTGGAGATTAAGTTGAAGAGATTGTTAGTTTGAGTTACAATGCTGAAGATAGGAGTGTAGTGTCTAGTAGCTTTACGATGAACAGAAATATTAATGATGATGAGCCAAAGTCTCTCCGACAATTTTAATTATGTTTAAAGATAACACTAAATATGATTCTACGGTTTTCTAGGGATGGAGGTTGATTAAGAGAAGCCTACTTAAATATGAAGGCATGTTGCTATTTGGATCCCAGTTCAAGCCACGAAGAGCAAATAGCGAAAATTTCTTTTGAACGGATTTAATGTGGTCCTGATGATTCCTGTATTGAGGATACTTTTGAAGAGATTGTTATAGTTGAAACACAGAACACGAAAAGATTCATGCAAAACATAGTTTGAGTTACAATGCTGAAGATAGGAGTGTAGTGTCTAGTAGCTTTACGATGAACAGAAATATTAATGATGATGAGCCAAAGTCTCTCCGACAATTTTAATTATGTTTAAAGGTAACACTAAATATGATTCTACGGTTTTCTAGGGATGGAGGTTGGTTAAAAGAAGCCTACTTAAATAAGAAGGCATGTTGCTATTTGGATCCCAGTTCAAGCCACGAAAAGCAAATAGCAAAAATTTCTTTTGAACAGATTTAATGTGGTCCTGATGATTCCTGTATTGAGGATACTTTCAGTCAGTAGGTCTGGAAAGAGAGAATCCACAATGTGGTTCATCACGTTTTCATCTGGCGGAGCAACTGGTGCTAATGCACCGAGTTTTCTTTTGACGATTTTGTGGCCAAGCTCCAATGAGTTAGAATTTAGATCGCTCCGCAGTTCTTCCCACTTCCTTCTGTTACTACTGCTTATAGCAATGCATTGTAATGCATTCATTAAGTTTCCCGATTAGTAAATCAAGTTGCAGCTTGTTCACATTCCACGTGCGTGGGTATTTTCTAATGGGGTCTCGACTTTGAGTGCCCTGTAGCTTAACGTTGTAGCGTATGTACTGATGATCACTACCCGTATATTCCTCTAAGCCCCTCCAGTCATTCAATTTATGAGACATCCTCTCAGATACTAGGGTAATGTCCGGAGTAGCGCCTTCTCAGGCAGGTCCAAAGAATGTCCCAAAGTTGGTAACAATGAATCCCAGTCTAGCAGCTAGGTCAAGAAAACGTTCACCTCTAGAATTCGTTCTCTGCATTCCCCATTCTGTGTCCTTTGCGTTAAGCTCCTCTATGTTGTCGCTAGGGGTCAGCTAGCGTAAACGTCTGACTTCCTGCTCAAAGAGCCATCTCCGAATCCACTAGTTGGGAGCTATATGGAAGCTGCTCCTGTAATATCTGCCAGAAATGTACCGACGCTGATGGTCTTATACTGTAAGGTCGTTTACAGTTCATCTTACACTTCATTGTACAAGCGGCTATATGGAAGATACATGATATAGTTTTCCAATCTTCACCTGATCTGGCTAGCGGACGTGGAGCCTCCTCGAATAATAACAAACCGCGTTTGGTTTGTTCTGTATGATAAACCAAAAAGTAATGGTACTAAGTGTTCATTCTGAGAAAATCGGGAGCTAAGTGATATTGGGGCCAGATCTTAATCAAATTATTTCAGCGAGTGTATCGTATCTTGGAATGGATACACACCAAATTTGGTATAGTTTTCATATATAGTTTTCCTATTTCGATGAAAGGCAAACTGAGCCAGCGTGCAGAAAAAGAATTGTCTGCTAATTTCAGCTCTTTTACTTTTGACTTCTGAAATCATTATATTGAAACAGATGGACAGACGAACATGGTTATATTGATCGGAAGCGTTTCCGACCCTATAAAGTAAATATATTCTCGATCGGTATCATCAACCGAGTCGGTTTAGTCGATGAACACCTAGATTTCAGAGACTATAAAAACTAGAGTCACCAAATTTGGTATGTTTCGTTAGATCTTTTTGGTTTTAAATTTTGCCAAACCTTCTATCTCCCAAAATGTGTGACATATTTATTCATAACTCTGTTTATATATGTATAATCATATAATCTACCTATATATCTACCTATTTGTATTTTTTGCTGCTTGCTAATTTAGGCTTTGAAGATCTTGCGATTTTACTCTCGGCTATGTAGTAATTACAACTTACTTCATTCCATCGATATTAGCAGGCTTGTTGACGTATATGCGACTGCGGGTTTTTAAAATGAATTCAAATGTGCTTTTGTTGCAGTAAAAAGCGAAAAACTATAAGAAATATTAAAATATATGTAAGTAAAATGCTGATTTAAATTCAAATAAATTTTAAAATATGTAAGCTTACTTCATGGATACAAACACTTATATAAACTGCATACTGCTGCAGTTCACTGCTGCGGTAGATGCAGATCTTCTACTCCCTTCGAAAAGTACGGTCTAAACCATGTAGCTAATAGGTTATGTAGAATCTAGCATATGTCAAGAAGCTGAGACTGCGCTACCTTTGGCTTTGGCGGTAAATGAACATCAGGTAGGGCCCATGCACGAGCCTAGCCTAACCTTGAGGCTGGGTAAGTGTACAACGATTTAGACGTACTGCAATATAGTACAGATCGTACGGACACCTGTATGACAAATAAGCACTTTAATACCGAGGATATCCGCAAGGATTTTTATACAAAAGTATGGTGACTATCTTAACCCTCCTTGACTACTCTAAAGCATTTGAGACCGTAAATCATACCATACTATGCACCAAATTAAGGAGGCTATATAATTTTTCCGACTCAGCAATAAATCTAGTCTATTCATATCGTTCCAGTCGCCACCAAGCAGTTATCACATCGACCAGATTTTAGTCTCTTTTGTTATTAAATCGTGGCGTCCTACAGGGATCAGTTTTAGGACCACTGTTATTTTCCATTTATGTCGATGATCTTCCTTGTTTTTTGTCAAATTGTCAGTAACATATATATGAAGATGATGTATAAATATATGTTAGTCGTCCTTTGTGTAGAATGAATGAATGTGTTTGTCTAGGTGACGACGATCTTTTGAAAATCCGTGAATGCGCATGTATCATTGGATTGGAGGTTAACCCGAAAAGCCTAATTGTTTGGTATTATATAGAAAGAAAACACATTGAATCTAAAGAGCTTGAGACTTAACAACTAACAACAATATAAAAAGAAGACAAATAATTTAGTAAGTACACGATAAAAACTAGATTGCCCGGTACGTCTTTATATTTGCTGTTTGTCTGTGGAACTCATACGTTAAAGATGATCATCAGCGAAAGAATCTTTAGAATTAAATTCAAGTAAAATTCAAAATTTATTTATTTATTTATATACAGTTAACTTATAATGTTAAATTATAACTAATTAACTTAATTATAGAGTACTGGCTGCTGAGGCCTTCGACTCTTTGATATGTCTAGATTTTATTTATAATATTTGTTTGTCTAAGGAACTTTAAAATAATTGTAGCATTTTTTGGTGTGGGTTGAGATAACAGTTGTATGGGGTCTTTATTTTTAAATATTTGAGCGTACGATGTTTTGAAAGATGGACATTCTATTAGGATATGGGCAATAGATACTATTGCGCTTCTGCAGAATGGACATGTATTGTCTGATGACAGGTTGAGGTAGTGTTGGTGTGTCAGGTTGGTATGGCCAAGTCTGAGCCTTGTAATTTTAATTTGGTCGTATCTTGACATTTTGTCATTGTGATCAAAGTTTGAGGTGTTGGTCATATTTAGATGCATCGATTGATACCAATCGGATATTTTGTGCAGAGTTTTTTTTGTTTCTGTATTGAGAGTGTTTTTTATGTATTTTTTAATGTCTTGGAAGTTGTAGTTTGGGGTAAGGATGAGTGGGGATTTGGTAGCATTTTTTGCGGCGCTGTCAGCTAATTCATTACCCCCGATGCCTACATGGCCCGGAATCCAAATGATTTTGAATTTTGGGTGGTGTTTGGTGAGGGTGTTTCGGATGATGGATGGGTAGTAGTCGGAGTTGCTGGTATTTTTTATAGCGGAGATAGTTGAAAGGGAGTCAGTATATATTGCGCATTTGCCAGGTTTGTTTTTGAAAATATTGAGGGCTTCTGTAATTGCAATGGCTTCAGCTGAGAAACAGTTGAGAAGAAGGGTATTATGCCTGTTTTAATTATATTGTGATCGTCGGTTATTGCATATGCTGTAATGTTGTTTATTTCTGAGCCATCTGTGAAGATGTTTTTGAATTTTTTGTTCTTGTCAAGGATTTCTAGAAACAGTTTTCTGAGGTTGGGTTGAGGTTTTTGGGTACTCTCTGAGGGAGGAGTCGATTGAGATTTTCTGTAGGTGCCATGGGGGGTATCTATTATGGGGTTTCGGGGATACTGTGTGTGCGGAATACCAAGGTTTTTTGCAGTGCTGATGATTCTGTCTATTGTAGATTCGTATTTTAATTTCTTTCGAGTCTTGTAGTTTTTAATTATGTTAAAGATAGGTGAGTTGTGTGAATTTACTATTGATTTGCAGAGTTTAGCTGTTGCGATTTGGTTTCTTATATGTATATGAGGTATTTGTGTCTCATATAGCATGTTATTGACTGGAGTGGTTCTGAAAGCACCGAGTGCTAGTCTTATTGCGGAATTCGTAATTGAGTTGAGGGTTCGGGTGGTACTCTGGGGCGCTGAGCCAAACATGGGGAGGCAGTAATCGATCTTTGAGATTATTATAGCATTGGTGACGTTGATTAAAGAAGATGTGTGGCAATTGAATTTGGAGTTGGAAAGGCATTGTATAATGTTAAGTTTTTTGTCTAGTGAAGTTCTTAAGGATTTTCCGTGATCCTTCCAGTTATATCTGTTGTTAAATATGATACCAAGGAGTTTTATGCTGTTAACGTTTGTTAGCTGGAGGTTGCCAGTACTGAGCAGTTGTGCAAGAGCAGTTGTGTTTGCGACAGATATGGAGGTGTTTACATTTTGTTGTTGATAACTGGGCTCCGGAGTATTCGCACCATTTTGATATTTGGGAAAACAGTAGGGTTAGATCGATGTCTTGGTTTTTCGAGTTAGGGATTTTAAGGATTAGGTTGAAGTCATCAGCATATGCGCTCACTTGAATGTTTTTATGTAAAGGATATGGTTGAGGACAGTTTGTTGTATGCTATTATGAAGAGAATTACAGAGAGGGGAGAGGCTTGTGGAATGCCATTGTGTAGTGGTTGCGCTGTTGAGTAATTTTGTCCTATTTTAGTTATAATTTTTCTGTTAGTCATGAAGTTTTTAATGTAGTTGTATATTTTGGGGAAGATGGCTTGAGAATTGGGATAGTAGTTGTTAAGGATAGCGTTTTGTAGGTGTATTATGCGAGTTTTTGTACTATTGTCTACGTTCGTTATCATTGCATAATTGATTCTATCTAGTCCGGGTGTTTTGCCAGTTAGGGAGTATATTGCTGCATTGAATTCAAGCGTTGAAATATCGCCTTCGATAGCTAATGCTTTTTGGTTGTAGATGGGGGTAGGATTTGCCGCTATTGCTGCTTGTTTAGCGGCTGAGCAGGGTGCTGGGAAGTTGGAGTCATTAGCTGTGTCTGACCAATTTTTGCAGAGAATGTTTGCGATTTCGGATGTGTCGGTTGAGTATTGGGATGATTTTGGGTTGTATATGCAGTGGATACTCTTGGACAGATTAAGGCCACAAAAGCGTCGAATGTTATGCCATAGTTTTTGCGCAGGGGTTTGTGGATTTATTTGTGAGGTGAATGTGTTGGTGCTTTCTTTTTTAGCTTTTTTAGTGTGCGTCGGAATAAGGCGGTGTCTCGTTTGTATCTAATTATGTTTTCTGTGTTAATGTTCTTTTTAAGTTTTCTCCATGACAATATTTTATTTATTCTAAGTAAATGGAGCTGATTGTTCCACCAGGGAACGTTTTTTGCGTGTTTGTGTGGGGATGATTGGGGGATTGCAAAGTGAGCTGCAGTGCGAATGATTTTCTGTATGGTGGCTGTTTCTTTATTTATGTTGTTACTGACTACTAATTTTTCAGTTAATTGCTGTGAGTGTTTTGAGAATAGAGTCCAGTCTGCTTTGTCAGTTATAAACCTCGGTATGTATTTTGGCTTGTTCGTAGAGTTAACTAAGAATAGTTTTGTAATGATGGGTGCGTGATCGCTGCCGTGGAAGTCTTCTAATGCTTTCCAGCTGCTGTTAGGGAATAATTCGGGGGAGGAGAGGGTGAGGTCCAGGTGAGTAAGTGTTTTGTGTGTACTGAGGTGTGTTGGGGAACCATCGTTGAGAAGGATAAGGTTGCAAGCGGTTATGAATTTAGCTAACGTTTTGCCTCTCTTGTTGTCAGTTAATGAGCTCCACATTTGGTGCCAGCTGTTGAAGTCTCCGGTTATTATTTTAGGCTTTGCGTTTGTTAGAAAAGGTTCTAGATGGTAGGTGTTAAATGCTTTTTGGGGGGGTATGTAGGATGATATGACGTTGTAGGGGATTTTCGATTGGATTTCTACTTCGACAGAGTCAAAAACTTGGTTATTTGTTTTTACTTTTAGGCTTTTGAGGAATCAGTGAGATTAGATATGATATGTTTTGGTTGTGACATCTCATAGCTGTTCGGCAGTTATGGGGCGTCGCGGCTTGTCGTGCGAGTAGTGCAGGAGGCCGGGGGGCATCGCCAATGCGCGTGGAAGGTAATAATGTAGCCCACATGCCATCGGAGGCCCGCGCCCGGCTCCCTGCTGTGTGATTATATAAGAATTGCTATGTTGAATCGTCTTCTATGATCATTTCTGATTCGTCTTTTCGGCTGCTATAATTGTGTGCGATTTTTTGATTTTTTAAGTTTTTAGATTTAAGTAGGGTTGTTAATTTTGAATTGTTGTTGTTTTGTTTTTGTTTTTTTTTCGAATATTCTAATCTTAGTTTCATTAATTAATTGAGAGTCGAGTTGAGCTGAGGCGGGTAGGTAGGTATTTGTTTTTGTTGACGTTGACGGTGAGAGTCTTGTGCTGGAGTCTTCATATTGTACTAGTTTCCTGGTGGTGTCAGTTGGGTTGCGATGCTGGTCCAAACTTGAAGGTTGGTGTTGTTGTCTTCTCAGTTGAGTTTTTGCTGCGTAAGTAGCTTGTTGTAGTTTGTGCCTTTCATTGTATAATTGGCGTGCTTCTTTCAACGATGTCTTTTCGATGGTGCGGATGGCTTGTATTTCTTTGTTTTTGATAAAGGTAGGGCAGTTGCGATCGAAAATACTATGATGATAGGTTAGTAATTTGCTTTCCTTACAGTTTATATAGGTTTTGTTGTTGGTGCATTTCTCCTCTTCTGTGTTTTTGTGGTCGACGATTCCGCAGTCTAGGCACATTTTTTCGCTCTTGCAGAACTTGGTAGGGTGTCCAATTCTGCCACAATTGCGGCATCGGAGTGGCAGTGGTATATACGGGCGTATGTTTACTTTCTGGTAACCAATTTTAATATCTGCTGGTAAGTTGATTGTTGGAAAAGTGAGAATTATTAAGCCGGTTTCTTGAAGCTTGTCTTGTTGTTTTTTAAGTATTTTTTTAACTTCTATAACGTTGTCTTCTTTGAGTTCTTGGAGAATTACACTTTCTTCGATTTCGCGCAGGTTGTTGCAGTATATAACACCTTTGGTGACGTTGCGTGTGTTATGTTCTGAGACTTCTACATTGGTTTGGTTGTCTAGTGCTATTAACTGAATGAGTTTAGAGGCTTGATGCATTGTTTTTGTTTTTATTTCGTATGCTCCGCTTGCTAAAAGCTTGCACTCTTCCACTTCACCACCGCACAAGTTATCAATGGTTTTTTTAATTTGGAAAGGTGAATAATTTGCTAGCGTTTTATAGTCATCAGTGCGTTTCATAATTAAGTATTTAGGTCCGACACATTGATTAGTTAGGGATTTTGATTTTTCTATTTTGAATTGTAGGGTATTAGACCTGCTGTGCAGGTCTGGCGGATCCCGCATTGTATAACTTTTTGTTGTTTTTTTATTTAGTTGTTGTTGTTTCTTGCCGTTGGATGGTTAACTGTTGTCTGTTCTATAATTAGATTACACTGCGTTTTGTTTTTGTAAGTTTTTGGAATTTTGTTTTGTGCTGTTCTTTTTAGAAGTATTACACGATAAGCGTAGACACGTTTGCTCTGTATGACTTACTAATTCGAACTGCGAAATACAAAATTTATTTCACTTTATCTTTCATTTTCTGTATTAAAAAAAATTTTAATTTGTTATAGAATTGCAATTAGCTAAATTGTATTGAATATAATATTAAAAATGCTTTAGATAAGATTCCTTGTAATGACATTATGATTCGAATTGCCAAATCGTAATTTGGCAGCATAAAGCTTCCAGCTACGCATGTGTATTAAAGCTTGCATTCAAACTTCTCTGTCAAGCTTTGACTTCTACTGAATTAGTTTTTTCGCACAACCACAAGCTTTGTAGATCTTAAAACTTCTGATATATTTGTCCTTAAATTAAACAGACGAATTGACGGATAGGCGGTCAGAAGGTCAGATAGACAGATATATCTATATCGAACTCCCTTGTCATGCTGATCATGAGTCATGATAACTACTTTATATGGCCGGAAGCGCGTCCTTCTGTGCAAACTTCGTGACACCATAAATATACAGTTACATTTTTTAATGTGTGATATAATTAACTGATTACGGGGTATCTTATAGTCGGAATTTTGAATATCGCGTTCTTACTTGTTCATAGGCTTGTTTATAGCATGCAAATAAAAGCTCTTTTTTAAAAATGTTTTCAAGTCAAATTGTATAAATATTTGTTTATTGTAATTTATACTTTATGCTAGCATTGAGCAAGTGTTTACCGCTGACATTCCCAAACCTGAAGAGTTTCTTCTACTAAGATTTCATCCTGAAAATATCAACCGATAGAGCCCTATAATTTAGAAAGACGGACATAGCATGAAGCTATATTTTCGTGTTATAAAACTTGCGACCACGTGTTCCCCTTCACCTCTGTTGCTAAGACAATACTAAGAAACACACTAACAAATTCAATTACTTACTTGATTCGGATGCTGAGAAAAGTGTACAATTGCAAGATTCCATTTCAATCTTATTTCTTACTTGAGACATACACGAGGAAAAACTGAAAAGACATAAAAATAATGAAGTATCACTTGTAAATCATGAAATGTTAAGTTCGTTGGCCAGTCTCGCATAACATAACAACAGCTTTGGCAAATCTATTGTATGAGACAGGACATGTCTTATACAACGCATTTAACTCTGCATTCTGCGGGCACAAGAAAGAAATAGCTTTTCGACTTAGCGAAGTCGAACTGAAGTGCAGCGCTGCAGAATTCACTATAACCGGCTGGCTGCACGAAAACGGTTAAGTCTTGTGGATCTCAAAACAGCAACCATAGTAGTAAACAGTGGAAAGAAAGTTAAGAAGGCGGCGGACCTAATAGGCTTGACTACAATGGATACCTAACCAACCATCAAATACTTTGAGTTGATGCTTTTACAAATTACCGTATAAAGCTTACCTCGGGTACGTCGGCGAGAAAGCTGAGAAAGTAAGGAACGCTATTAACAGGATGATGGTCACTATGCTCGGCCCAAAACAAAGTAGCACAAAGAATATTGCGCAGTTGTCACATTTTTAATTCTGATCTAGACTTTCGGAATAGCCAGGAATACTCTTAGAGTTACTGGCAGTGGAAAATCAAAGTGGCAACTCAGTAGCATGGGAACGCAGAGAGGATACAATTGATAACTGCAAAGATCGGTGGAACCGTACTACGAAGGGACGATGGGCAAAGAATTCTCATCCCCGTAGTCGACAGTTGACTCCTTCAACGACATTTTTTCTCATATCGGGACTTTGACGTACAATGCACAGCACGTTCAAGGGCAAAAGCATGCGCGACACCCAAGCTAGAAGACCCCACCACCCGGCCACCCAGCCGAGGCGCAGCCGCATAACGTGCGACACGAATCGGGAAGACGTAAGAAAAACGGACTTAAAGCCATAAACGATTTATATTATCTACTACTTAGATGCGTTGGTATAGATGTTTTAATTTAGTTAAGGGAGTTATTAATAGAGATAAAGTAAACAAAATTATTGTAGTTAGAACACAGGACACGAAAAGGTTCATGCAGGAGATAGTATAAATTACAGTGTTGAAGATAGATAGGAACATAATTTCTAGTAGTTCTACGAGAAACACGAAAACCAATTTGGCTTATTAAAGTCGAAGAGTTAATTTCAACATTAATCAGCTTATGCATAAAGTTAACATTTAGCATAATCCTACGATTTTCAAGAGATGGATGGTTTATTAGCAGAAGCCTACTTGAATATGAAGAAAGGGGACTATTCTAGTCTCAATTCAACCCACGGAGTTGCTCTCCGTACAGTAAAAATTTCTTTTAAATAGACTTTATTGCGGAGACCAAGCACACGTTGCGTACTCCAAAATAGGTCGCACAAGAGAAGTATACAGTAGTTTAGTTGTGTAAGGATAATCAAATTCCTTCGACATTCGCTTTATAAAAGTCGTTGAAGGACAATCAAAGATTAACGTAGTTGGCTTACATTAGCACACGAGAAGGCTGTCGTTGAAAATAAGGTGAAGAGAAGAGGACCGAGGTGACTACCCTAGGGTACTCCTGACGTAGAGTAAAAGTTTTTGAAAAGAACTTTCTGAGTTCTGAGATTAAGGTAGTCGGAAATCTACTTAAGAAGCTGGGATGGGAAGCCAAGGAGATGCAACTTATAAATAAGTAAACAGTGATTTTCCGAGTCAAATGCTGAAGTCAGTGTAAATGACGTCAGTTTGCATTTTATTCAAAAAAACTTTTATTACAAAAGAAAAAAAATCTAGGTAATTAGTGGTGGTAGACCTACGCTTCATAAACCCATCCTGAGCATATGAAATTATAGAACCACAAGAGTGTTGTAACTGTGAAGTTAATTTTTTTTCAAAAAGCTTAGGACAGACAGTTTTGATATGTCTATGTCCTTTTCGGCATCCGACTTATTCCACTTTTTATGGAGAGGAATAATAAACGACTCCTTCCAGAGAGAACGGAAAGAAGAAGAGTTTAAAAATAAATCAAAAAGCAAAAAGCTTTCAGCAACTATGGCAGGTGGGGTGTTATTAGACCTGTGTAAGCTATAAGGATATATATGATCGGACCAATACTCACTCGCTCTCTGACTTTCTCTCAAGAAGGTTACTGTTTTTCAATCTCCCGTATTCTGCTATTTTGTTTGCGTTCGTGTATTAAATTTTAAGTTGTGTCCAAGTTTTCTTTTATTCTTCTATTGCGCATAATTTCGGTTACGGGTTTAACGTAGCCATTTAGTGCATTTGATTAATCTGCTTAAATAATTTATTTTTGTATTTAATTTAATTATTGTGCAAATTAAACCAAAGCTGAGCTATGAGCCAACGAGTGCGCTCTGTTTTGTTTGTGCGTTTTTGTTTTTGCTTCTGCTCAGCCTGTAAAGCTTATTGCTATATTTAGACTCTCTGTCTTTCCAGTCATATTTTCTTATTGTTTTGCATTTGCGTTTGCATTTGCGTTGTTCGTTTGTAAACCACTGCCCACCCAGTGAGAAATTTTATCGTTTGCTTGCTGTTGTGTGGTCCGTACACTGCTACCAGCTACTTAGTGAGGAATTTAAAATTTCTTTTTGTTGACTCTGTCGTAACACTAACCATTTCAAATGTGCTAAAATCAGGGTCCGTGTAAGCGATTATTTTACAAATAATCATGAATTGAAATTTACATGCGAGTTGTGTCGACCTGCTGAAGCCGAGTTGCGTTCGTTCATACGGAATGTAAAGAAAGGCTTTAATGCTCTCCACGTTGGCTTTAAGCAATAAAATATGTCATTCTCGACGCTCGCAGCAAGTAAATGATCTGGGTAGATCTGACCCCGTCAGTATAGAGCCGAAAACACCTGTGTAAACTTAAAGATATTCTATCTTTCGTACTCCTAGTCCGCTCGATAGTTACAGTCCCCAGCCCGTACAACGGTTGCCAAATGCGGACGCTTTAATGGGGATGGGCCCTCCGGCCATTCTGAAGAGGGTTGATGACACGAAAATTGAAGGTTCCTCGTCTGCGCAAATGTCGGAAAAGGTGCCCCCTGTCGAAATTTCCAGGGTCCTACCCTTAGTATCGTTGACCTCATCCGACAGCAGCATACCCACTGTTGCGGCTGCTCTGCCTAGACCTCTCATCGGTATTCCAATGCCGAAGATGGTCTTTATTTCTAGACTAGCCGTAGATTCTACATCTGAAGATGTTTCCGCCTATGTACAGGCCAAAACTAATTTACATAGTTCGAAGATTAAGGTAGAAAAGTTTAGGTTTAATGTTACGCGTAATATAGCTTCTTTCAAGATAGGTATTCTGGGCGACTGTTTTGGCACGATCTGTCAAAAAAGTTTCTGGCTTGAACACCTGGAGGAGTTTAAAGCTTGAACTAGAAATCGGATACCGATTAGACTCCCTGCTGCCGCACAATCCGTACCCTCTAACATAGCTCCAAAAAAATAACTTCATCTTTTTTTCTTGCTTACCAAAATTTTAGAGGCCTTAAGCCTATTTTTTGATTTTCATATTTTAATACTTACTGAAACTTGGTTAAAGCCCGATATCTTAGACTCTGCAATCTTTCCTAATAATTATACTGCCAATAGATTTGATAGTATCTCCCGCCTGGGTGGTGGGGTATTGATTGCTGTTGATTCCGACCTTCTGTCGGAATCAATTCTGATTAATTTTCCAAACGTAATTGAATTTATAAGCACTCAAGTGTCTCTTAAACGTTTTTCTGTCTTTGTCACTGCCCCTTACATTTCTCCACGTTCTGATATTTCTGTTTACTTGGATCATCTTAATGCTATTCAATCAATCGCGTCAATGCTTTCTGATACCGATCAATTGTTGATTTTTGGTGATTTCAATATCTGTGATGTCACGTGGTCCTCTGTAATCGACTCAGCCGGTTTGATACCTTCAAGGCAACACGAATTTGTTGACGACCTACTTAAATTGTCCTTATCTCAAGTTAATTTGCCAATGTAACAAAATCATTAAATCGAAAACGATTTGATATTTGTACAGATATGGACAGTGTGGTAGACTTCTTTTTCAAAATTCTTTATTCGTTTTTTAAAGGATTTGGTTCCTTTCAGTAGTCCTGTTAGACTTAATAAGCATGCTTGCTTTACTCCTTAGTTGTTTTATTAAAAAAATAATAAATCTAGACTCTTTAAGAAGTTCAAAGTCACGGGATGGTCCTCTGACTATCCGCGTTGTATTGCTGATCGTCCAAGGTTCACTGTCATTAATTCCGGGTACTAAAAAGCATATCTGCATCGCTGTAGGGTTCGACTTTTTCAGAACCCAAAACAATTTTATAATATTGTTAATTCAAAACGTAAAACATGTGTCCTACCTTCTTCATTATTTTATATAAATACTAAAGCAAATACATATCAAGGCATTACCAATTTGTTTGCAAAATTCGTTCAAACAACTTATTCCTCTCTTAAGAATCGGTCTGATCAGATATACCCTTATAGCTTACACAGGTCTAATAACATCCCACCTCATCTAGTTGCTGAAAGCTTATTGCTTAATGAACTTAAATCTATTAAGCCCAACTTTTTTCATGGTCCTGATGACGTTGCTCCGGGTGTATTCTCAAATTCTGCGCTGATGCTCTTTGTAAGCCGGTTTTTAAGCTTTTTGATTTATTTTTGAACTCTTCGTCTCTTCGTTCTCTCTGGAAGGAGTCGTTTATTATTCCTCTCCACAAAAAGGGGAATAAGTCGGATGCCGAAAAGTACAGAGACATATCGAAACTGTCTGTCCTAAGCTTTTTGAAAAAAAAATTAACTTCACAGTTACAACACTCTTGTGGTTTTATAATTTCATCTGCTCAGCATGGGTTTATGAAGCGTGGGTGTACCACCACTAATTTACTAGAATTTTCTTCTTTTGTAATACGAAGATTTAAGAATAAAATGCAATTGATGTCATTTACACTGACGTCAGCAAAGAATTTGACTCGGTAAACCACTGTTTACTTATTCATAAGTTGCATCTCCTTGGCTTCCTATCCCATCTTTTTAAATACTACTTTAATCTCAGAACTCAGAAAGTTCTTTTTAATAACTCTAACTCTAAGCCCCTTAGGGTTAGGGGTACCGCAGCTTACCCACCTTGGTCCCCTACTCTTCACCTTGTTTATTAAAGATTTGCCTCAGGTTCTATCCCACTCTCGTGTACTTATGTACGCCGACGACGTTAAACTTTGTTTGTCCTTCAACAACTCTTCTTCAAACTTCTGGCTGCAAGATGACCTTGATTCTTTCCAACTGTGGTGTCAACTGATTAAATCTCAACTGTTCTAAATGCAAAGTTATGTCGTTTTGTGATAACACACCGCTGTAGACATCGTACCTTCTTAACGATATGCCCCTTAATCGGACCGACTCGGTTGATGACTTGGGTGTTCATTTAGACCCTAAATTAAAATTCGACTTACACATTTCAATTACCGTCAAAAAGGCTGTGGGTGTTCTGGGTTTCATAGAGCCGAAAGAATTTGATGATCCTTATACGTCTAAGCTACTGTGTACTTATATGGTTCGACCTATTCTGGAGTACGTGTTTGGTGTCCACAATACAGGATTCACCAGACCGGCATTGA
Organism: Hirtodrosophila duncani; assembly: GCA_037043425.1. Taxonomy (NCBI): domain Eukaryota; kingdom Metazoa; phylum Arthropoda; class Insecta; order Diptera; family Drosophilidae; genus Hirtodrosophila; species Hirtodrosophila duncani. Next base: position 36,602 of record JBAMBM010000089.1, on the reverse strand, counting down.
TTTTGTTCAAAACAAATTTTTACTGTTTGCTCTCCGTGGGATGAATTGGGACCCCAATAAGCCCCTCCCTTCATATTGAAGTAGTTTCCTGCCAATAAGCCTTCCATCTCTTGAAAATCGTAGAATTATGCTTACTGTTATCTCTATCAGCTTCTGTTTGCTGATTAATGGTGATATTGACTCGCCGTCTTTAATTAGCCAAATTAGTCTCTGTGTTTCTCGTAGAACTACTAGAAATTATGTTCCTATCTATCTTCAGCACTATAATTTAAACTATCTCCTGCATGAACCTTTTTGTTCCTTTGTTGTAGTTTAAATTATCTCTTTAACTTTATTTCTATTAATAACTCACTTAACTCAAACAAAACATCTAACAACTAACGCATCTAGCTAGTAGATATTGTTACTTCTTTATGGTTTTTTGTTTTTCTTTCATTGAAAGACCGCATTTTTTTCTTTCTTCACTATTCTTGTCGCTCGTTATGCAGAGCTAGCCTTGGCTTAATTAAGCATAATAAAAAAAACTCGTACACAACTTCAAAATTGACACGAACGCAAAATTATCACAATACTGAAATTGAAAAAAAAACAACCGTCAGCGAAAGTCAGAGAGCTAGGTTAGGTAGATCAATATCATAAGTTTGCCAAATATTCACCTGCCTTGTAAAGAGTACAACGTGCTAGTTTTGTAAAATTAAAATATTATAAACAAAAGAAGAAATGTAAGTTCGGGCATCCCAAACTTAAATTTTAGACACGTTAACTAGCAACACATTAAAATCCGAGCTTCACGAGTGGTCATTGCACTTGATACAAATTTGCTGATCAGAAGTGCCCACGTCACGTTCTGCAATTGAAATCAACTTATTGGCTAAGCGTTCTCACGGCACACCCGATGCACAGCCATGACGAGAGGATTCGATATGGCTTTGTAAGTGCGTCTGACCGTCTGCAAACTGGTTCTGCTAGAGATTGATACGGATCATACCATAGAACTAATTGCTTAATAACTCACATTTACTAAACAAATATTTTACTTTTTCATAACTTTATCCATTCTAAACGATATGAATATGTGCAATGTCTGGAATAACGCAGAAAAACGATGTCCATGAAAGAAGCCGATAACATGGGAACGAAATGCAGTAGTCCGATCGTAGGCTAAAGAGGATGCGCAAGTTGAAGAACAGTTGTAAAATACTTCTGGCCACTCTGACTAAGCCCACTGACTGAGCCCTACGTATCGTGCCGCGGAACGGGATAAAGAAGTTTGCTCCAGGATGGACCTTCCCTCTGTTATATATTTTCAATTTGAAAGTGATATGAGCTTCGATATTGCCGAAGCTAGCTTTCCTTACTTGTTATATTTTAATTTAGTTTTAGATATAATTTCAAAGAAACCGATTGTGCGCTACTAAATATAATCTGTTCATTGTTCATCAAATGTATTTGAAGAAAATCTCAAACCAATAGTATAAAAAAGGCAATTTGTGTCATCCAAGAAAGCAGCTTTGGGTAGCGGAGAAGAAGATAACCGGCGGATGTCCAGACGAAAAGATGACGGCTTATAAGTGAAATCTTAAGTAAAATATTTATGCAATATACAAATATTTGTACACGTGTATATTAAAGTTGTTGCACTGTATGTAACAGACAGAACGACGTGTTTCCGACCACACTCCCACACTCCACTCCCTCTTTTGTGTTTTTATTACATAACTTTTCATTGGAATTGAATCATATAAAAAGCCAACATTTTTGTTTTTTATTCGAATCGAAAAAAATTGGTTTGTATTCCATTTAAAATGCCTTACGGTTTTTAAAATTTTATTCAGATCGGACAACAGTATCACAAAGCCCAGATAGCACAGGAAAGAGCACAATGAACACAAATTATTGGTTTTTGGGAAGCCATTTTGGGAAGCCTAACGTTCAATATTGAAATTCGATGACTATACCATATAGCTCCCATAGATTTCTCGGAATGAACACTTGGTTGGAAAACTTCTTTGTTTTTCTTAAAAGTTAATGCAAAATCAGCTTGTGTTTATTTTGAGAGGCCCGTTGACCAAATTTGATCAGGATCGGTCTAATTTATTATATATTAGCATACTAAGTACACGGTAATGAACTGTCAAACATGTGTTCTAACTTTTTATACCATTCAGACAAAATTCTGAATATTCTGAAGTAACTTCTTGATCAGCATGACGAGGGGTCTCGATATAGCCAAGTGTCCGTCCGTTTGTTCCAACCCTGAGATCTCAGAAGTCTTAAGAGCTGTAGAGCTGAATTTTTAAGAGATGCTTATTTTTTCGGCTGCTGGTTAAGTTCACTTCCAGTGACTAGATCTGGTCAAGATCAGACAACTATATCATATAGCTTCCATTTAGCCGATTGTTATAGAATGAACACTTAATAGCATGCATTTTCTGTTTTTAAAATCAAACCAAATTCGGTTTGAATTCGGTTTAAGAATGACCCAAGTCTGCTGACCAAATCGGATCGAGATTAGACAACTACATCATATCATATAGCCCCTTTATAACCGATTGTCCTGGAATGATTTCTTTAGGAGTATAGCTTTCTGTTTTTCGTCCATATCAAAATAAATTCAGTTTGTATCCCTTTGAGGAGGCCCCACGTTTTCTGACCAGAATTGGTCGAGATCAGACAACTATATCATATAGTATAAGAGTGCAAAACTTGACAGAAACCAAAGCAAGTTATATTAGTTTCGTTATAGTGATGCAGATCTCTAATCATGAAGTAGAATTTCTCAAAGTAGCATATCCTTCAATGTGCGTACGTTTGCCGAAAATTTAAATTTAAATTTAAAAATGTTGCAAGGTTTTACAATTACTCGAGCATACAAAACCCATTTTTAAAATCTGTTTGCTTCCTTAAAGATATAATTATATCTTAACATACATTATAGCATAACGTTCGACACGTGGCGAAGACTGAATCAATCGATCGCGTCAATGCTTTCTGATACCGATCAATTATTGATTTTTGGTGATTTCAATATCTCGACTCAGCCGGTTTGATACTTTCATGGCAATACGAATATGTTGACGGTCTACTTAAATTGTACTTATCTCAAGTTAATTTAACAATGTAAAAAACTAATTAAATTGCCAACTTGATTTGTTATTTGCTTCTGCCCTTCCATTTCAGTGGTCCCTAGAATCAGTCCGGTTTTGCTTCCTAAATACCAGTTTCATCCATCATTGCACGTTGTTATGGATATTTATATTCCTGCAGTTCCTGCATCTTCTAACTTGGAAGCTATATTCGAAAGGCTGATTTCAGTAGACTTAACGATGTCATCAGATCATCAGATATTTGTACACTTGTACAGATATGGACAGTGCGGTAGACTTCTTTATCAAAATTCTTTTTTCAATTTTTAAGGATTTTGTTCCGCTCAGATCTAGTTAGACTTAATGCCGCTTAGGCTTACTCCACAGTCTAAAAAATATGAAATCTTGACTCTTCAGGAACTTCAACACCTTAATTTTGTAAACTGACGTCATTTACACTGACTTCAGCAAAGCATTTGAATCGGTAAATCACTGTTTACTTATTAATAAGATTGATCTCATTATCTTCCCATCCTATCTTCTTAATTCTGAAAGTGTTTCTTTTTTTAAATCTTTCCCCTTATTGTTACATCAGTAGCCACCTAGCTCCCACCTTCTCTTCACCTTATTTATTAAGGAACTGCCTCAGGTACTATCCCATTATCGTGTACTAATGTAGAGTTTTTGAGGAAGGCGAAAAAGTGTTCGTAAAGAACAATAAAAGATTGGGAAATAAGTTAACACCCCTTTGCACAGAGGAGGCGATCCAAGCAGACCTAGGAACGTCTGTTCTTATTAAAGGGTGATAGTGAAAGAACTCAGAAAGTTCTTTTTAAAGACTCTTACTCTGAGCCCCTTAGGATTACATTAGGGGTACCGCATTCCCTTCTCGTGTACTAATGTACGCCGACGACATTAAACTTTGCTTGTCCTTCAAAGACTCTTCCTACGTCTTTAAGCTGCAAGATGACCTTGATACTTTCCAATCGTGGTGTCAACTGTTCAAAGTGCAAAGTTATGGTTGAAGGAATTTGATGATCCGTATACATCTAAATCACTGTATACTTCTGTGGCCCGACCTATTCTCAAGTACGCATCGAGTGTATTGTGGTCACCATACAGGACCGTAATCAGTCTGTTCAAAAGAAATTTTTGCTGTTTGCTCTCCGTGGTTTGAATTAGAACTCCAATCCTTTCATTTCCTTTCTGCTAATAAATCTTTCATCTCTAAAAAATAGAATTATGGTTAATGGTATCTTTATACATAAGCTGATTAAAGGTGAAACTCACCTTCCAACTTTAATGAGCCAAATTAGTTTTTCTGTCCCTCGTAGATCTTCTAGAAATTATGTTCCTATTTATTTTCAGTACTGTAATTAAAACTCTCCCCTGCATGAACCTTTTTGTGTCCTGTGTTCTAACTTCAATGATCTATTTAACTTTATCTCTATTAATAACTCCCTTATCTCAAATGAAACATTTATGAGTTTTTTTTTAGATGGTTTTACACAATAATTCAAAGAAAATTAAACCAAAATTATACTATTTCCTAGCCTTACAGTGACATTGAAATCGATTTAAAAATTGAGTTGTAGTGTTTTTTAAGTATTAAGAATGACCTTAATGTATCAAATCCAATTACTTAAAGACTTAAATTACGCCATAGAATGGGCAAAACCTGACAGCATTCCCAACATATTAAGTTAGGCAGAAATCCAAAAAGTAAAAGAAAGAGTCCATTCAGATAAGATCCCCTCTGTGAACTTGGAAGACGCAACGCAAATTGCTGACCTAAGTGTAGATATTAATGAAACCAATAAAAAACGGTCATTAAACTCGTAATTTAGTAGAGTTAACGAGTATATTGTTTTCGTGCAAATGTATGTAACATTCAAAAGGAAGCATATCCGACCACGTAAAGTAAATATATATACTTTACGGGTCCGTTACATTTTGAAAACAGATAAAATTATTATATATAATATTTGAGAGATTTAGTTTAGACTCGGTGCACGACAGTTTTGCAGAAATCAAAATTTTATTTTTCACTTCCAGCAATTTCTTACATTATTCTGCTGTTTATCCTTGATAACACTAACTAAATCGATATTTGCACAATTTATATGAACGATATTTAATTTAAAATTATATAATTCAGCGACATAAAAAGCCCCTAGTGTTGAGTCTGGGCCTCAGTACGATCCTTCGTGTCGCTGGAAGTGATCTGCAGTCTGCAAAAGCTGGTCAGCGGTGGATGTTTGTCATTTTGACCTTCGCGGAGCAAGTTGTCCTCTCCTGCAAAGGTTTTCAGCACAATTCTCAGGGGGCCAACCTCCTCTAGGCATCGGTCCTTTTACTACAACGATTTCGCCTTCTTGTAGATTCTCGCAATCTCTTGTTAATTTTAGGCGAATGACAAGGGTTGGCAAATATTCCTTTACGAATCGCTGTTCTGCTTCGCAAAATACTGTACTGCGCAAAATACCTTGCCTCTATCATCTATCGTATAAAAAGGACCGAAATAATCTACCAAAGCAACCATCCCATTTTTGGTTGCATCGACTTAGTTTTTCTCTTTTTGCAGCACAAATAGCCGCTATGCAATTTTTAATTGGCGTATTCATTTTTGACATCCAGTAGTTAAATTTTAATTCATGCATGCATGTCAGTGTGGTTGGCTTGCTCCAGCCAGTCTGGACCTGTTAACAAGTTTTTGTTTAAGGATGAAGTAGAATTTCTCAAAGTAGCATATCCTTCAATGTGCGTACGTTTGCCGAAAATTTAAATTTAAAATTTAAATTACCAAAATTTACCAAATTTATTCAAATTACCAAAAATAATCTGCCCAATGTTGACTTTTTCAAAGTCATTTTTTAAAATCTGTACGCTTCCTTAAAGATATAATTATATCTTAACATACATTATAGCATAACGTTCGACACGTGGCGAAGACTGAATCAATCGATCGCGTCAATGCTTTCTGATACCGATCAATTATTGATTTTTGGTGATTTCAATATCTGTGATGTCTCGACTCAGCCGGTTTGATACTTTCATGGCAATACGAATATGTTGACGGTCTACATAAATTGTACTTATCTCAAGTTAATTTAACAATGTAAAAAACTAATTAAATTGCCAACTTGATTTGTTATTTGCTTCTGCCCTTCCATTTCAGTGGTCCCTAGAATCAGTCCGGTTTTGCTTCCTAAATACCAGTTTCATCCATCATTGCACGTTGTTATGGATATTTATATTCCTGCAGTTCCTGCATCTTCTAACTTGGAAGCTATATTCGAAAGGCTGATTTCAGTAGACTTAACGATGTCATCAGATCATCAGATATTTGTACACTTGTACAGATATGGACAGTGCGGTAGACTTCTTTTTCAAAATTCTTTTTTCAATTTTTAAGGATTTTGTTCCGCTCAGAAGTCTAGTTAGACTTAATGCCGCTTAGGCTTACTCCACAGTCTAAAAAATATGAAATCTTGACTCTTCAGGAACTTCAACACCTTAATTTTGTAAACTGACGTCATTTACACTGACTTCAGCAAAGCATTTGAATCGGTAAATCACTGTTTACTTATTAATAAGATTGATCTCATTATCTTCCCATCCTATCTTCTTAATTCTGAAAGTGTTTCTTTTTTTAAATCTTTCCCCTTATTGTTACATCAGTAGCCACCTAGCTCCCACCTTCTCTTCACCTTATTTATTAAGGAACTGCCTCAGGTACTATCCCATTATCGTGTACTAATGTAGAGTTTTTGAGGAAGGCGAAAAAGTGTTCGTAAAGAACAATAAAAGATTGGGAAGTTAACACCCCTTTGCACAGAGGAGGCGATCCAAGCAGACCTAGGAACGTCTGTTCTTATTAAAGGGTGATAGTGAAAGAACTCAGAAAGTTCTTTTTAAAGACTCTTACTCTGAGCCCCTTAGGATTACATTAGGGGTACCGCATTCCCTTCTCGTGTACTAATGTACGCCGACGACATTAAACTTTGCTTGTCCTTCAAAGACTCTTCCTACGTCTTTAAGCTGCAAGATGACCTTGATACTTTCCAATCGTGGTGTCAACTGTTCAAAGTGCAAAGTTATGGTTGAAGGAATTTGATGATCCGTATACATCTAAATCACTGTATACTTCTGTGGCCCGACCTTACCATTTTTGGTTGCATCGGCACAAATAACCGCCTATGCAATTTTTAATTGGCGTATTCATTTTTGACATCCAGTAGCTCCATTTTAATTCATGCATGCATGTCAGTGTGGTTGGCTTGCTCCAGCCAGTCTGGACCTGTTAACAAGTTTTTGTTTAAGGATGTACCGTTGCATTTTACCTCCGCATCAATTACTAGTCTCACTTTTCCAGGTTTTTTTGGATTCAGCACTGCAAAATGAGTCAGACACCAAAGCTTTGGAGATTCAAATACTTGTTTATCCTTTAATATATATTTACAAGAAGACGATTTCCTTCTGATAAGCATTTGCCATATCATAATTACGCAGCAATTTCTTTCCAGACATTTAAGTCGTTTCAATGCCTTGGGTCTACTATCAGACAACTGAATGTTGTCATCTTTTCATGGTAAGTTCGTTTGGTAATGATAGTCAACTTTAGTTATAAGGATATTTTGCTAAATGCTCGTCTGTTGATTTAGTTTTGTCTATTTTAGTTGCATAGACTCCAAATCCTTCCAAGCTGAACTGACTCTTCAGCATATCCTGCAGATGTTCGCCTCTCATTTGACTTCAGTGTTGATGGCAAATTCGGGGGTAATCAGTTTGCCATGTTGTTGTCCAACCAAAAGCATCGGTTTTCGATTGTTAAGTTTGTGGAAATTTGCCATTTCTGTGTAAGGGTACTCTTTTATTATTTTTTTAATCGACGTTTTGCGCAGGGAGGTTGAGGTCATCTATGAGGCGATGATGGCACTTTTCGCAGTTGTCTTTACCGCATTTCACCCACTGTGTGCATTGCCCTTTGTGAAATTTTAGGCAACAGCAAAAGCGGTGCTTTTGTTTGCGAAATCCCACTTCTTTTTAACATCCCCTCCGGTAAATTTGTTGCATTTATCGATAGTAAATTTGCATATTCCAAATCTCACTGAATTTATGTACTGTACTGCTCAATTAAAATCATGAAAATCTGCTATATTTCACACATTCAATTTTTAGTGCCTTTGCCATCAATTCAAATGTAACGTTTTCGGGGAGCCGTAGATATTGTCCAGAATTGCGAAAATTTTTTATAGTTTTTTTTTGCTGACGTTTACCTTTTGCCGAGCTTCACCTTAGAGAGGTTTGTTGAGACGGTATGCATCCTCTTCTCCTAAAATCCACACTCCTTACTCGTTGATGTAAACTGGTTAAAATGATGTCACGCCAAATACGAGGATCCATAGAGTTCAATATGCTTGTTTCCCAATGTTTGCCGGGGTAGCATATTAATGACGATATTTTTCTGAAGGTGTTAAGGGTGTCCGTTTTGTCGACTCTTCGACCTGCCGCTTTCCGATCTGTGTTAGATGAGTTGTGTAAATGTATCGAGGTGTATCTCGATTTTGATGATATACTGGATCGCATAGAGTTTGACGACGCTTCTGCACGTGCATGCAGCACCCTTAATTCCGCTGCTGTCTGCTGCACATAATCCTGTTGCTCTTCGATTAAGTCCGCTGAGGCACCCTCGTTTGATGCACTTTTCAGCTGACGCTTTAAATCAAGCATTGCTAATTCCTTGTCACAAATTTTGTTTTAAAGGTGTACGTTTGCTTTTACGATGGCTTCTATTTGTTCTAGAACCGCTGACATCTCGTCATCGTCCGTGTTGTCTGCTTTCGGCATTTCCCCTTGTGGATGATTATATAAAATTGCTAGTTTCAGTGCCTAAAAAGGACGCCACAGTTTATTTGCAATTGATTCCATATGTTGCTGTTGTTGTTCAGCTGTGTATTGTACGCCATTCAATTTACGAAGGCCCCGCTTGACAAAATTTTTTTCGATGAAATTGCGAAATATGGCGAAAAGGACGTCACTTAGATTTTGCGACTGCTAAGCTGCAAGTTTTTTTTTTTGATTCCTCCGACCACGGCTACATGTTGATTGTTTATTGTGGATTGCATTTCTCGCGTTTATATATCCGTTTCGAGGGTCCAATTCATGTGTTTTGTAGAAATCCAAATTTTTGGGTTTTTTTTTTGCTATCAACAATTTTCTTACATTGTTCTTTCATTCCGAAATAATCGGTTATATGGCAGCTATATGATGTAGCTTTCCGATCTTGACCATATCAAGCCAGCAGACGCCGGACCACCTCAAAAAATACAATTAGGTGGGATTTGGCAGAAAAATAGAAAAGTTATACTCAGTTATACTGTTATACTGTTCATTCCGGAACAATCGATTATATGGGAGCTATATAATATTTTTGTCCGATCTGGATAAAACTCGAATTTACCCATCGTGCAGAAGCATCAAAGAACCATCTGGTAAACATTTTAGCTTAGTAGCTTTTAAGACTTCTGACATCTTTGTATTGAAACGGGCGGATATGCTGATATCGATTGCCGTTGACATGCTGATCAAGAATATTTTCTTTTATGCGTTGCAAATTTCCTGGCAAAATTAATATACCACTTTGTGAATGTTATAATAAAATAATTCAGAAGCAATATGTATAAGCACCAGAGAAAGGCAACAAGCCACCAGTACTTAAGGAGCACAAGGTAAAGGTGGGGTAGTTTTAACATCCGGGGGTTTTCCAACACCGGACATCAAAATATGATCGCTTACAATAATGCATGAGTGTTTTTTACCACAAGCAACGAAAGCGACCAATTATTTTTTTGCATACGTGCGTATGACATACGTAGGCGGCATCAAAACAAGGGTGGGTGAAAAGGGATGCAGAAAAATTGAGAAAAAAATGCATTTAGTGTCTTAGATGCTATAGGTTCTGTTTTACAAGCCTTCGCTTATGTTGCCTTTTTTCTGTTAATTTTCTGTAATTTAATTTTTACCGCATTCCCCAAACTGAAAACATAATACGTGATCAAAAAGAAAACGCACACGTACCATTGTCTGTAAAAAAAACCCCGGGTGTTGCATATATGTTTTGCCTACTTATATTGCACTTATAGGCATTGCACTGTGTTTCTCTTGTGTTTATACCCACATTCTTTTTGAGTATAAGTGCCACAGTCGTCCGTTCCCTAAGAATGCCTGTGTACGCACAAAAATAATAAAAAACGGGACATTGTATGAGCGAGTGGGTGATATTGCCGACACGATACGTTTGATAAGTGTGCGTCTTTGCCAAGCTTAGGCGGTGGGGAGTGGCACCGTGACACACATTTTAGTGGGTGTGAGTAGGGTGGCTAAATTTGACACCCTTGCATGTCTCCGATAATCACATACCTTCCGATCTTCCGAATTTCATTAAGATAATATTATAAAAATATTTATTTTTCTTTTTTTTTAGTTTGTCTTAGCGACCTTTCTATTAATAAATGTTTTTTATTTTAGCAAGCTCGATGTCAAGTGAGTGAGTACCTGAGGTGGCTACCCTGTGGTACCACTGATGTAACACTAGGGGGCTTACAAAAAGAATTTTTAAAATGGAATTAAAATGGAAAATGGATTTTTTAACAAAAATTTTAAAATGGATTTTTAAAAAGAATTTTTAACCTAAATGTGTCAAGAATTTAGGAAGATATAAGGTTTCTATCCATTTTAGGATCTAGTTGTTTATACAGGCGGACACGGCTAGCTCGACTATATATAGACTTTATAGGGTCGGTCGGAAACGATTAATTTTGCCTATTACATACATCTGCACGAATACATTATACCCGTTTACTCTATGGAGTTTAATCGCCTGCTTGTCAGGGTGCCTGCTCGAACAACTTTGATCGAAAAGGGGGGTGAAGCACCCCCCTATTCGGCAGAGCTAAGAGCTTCCCCAGTTTGGGAAGCTCTTAATAACGCTTCGCGTTTATTCTTAATCGGTCGGTTATATGGCATCAATGTGTTATATTAGTCCGATTCTGACATACTACAAGCGAATGGCAGAAGCCTATGCTGGATATGTTATTCTGATCAAATAAAAATGCAGTTGGAGAAGCTTGTTCCAGTGCTTTTTAAATATCGTGACAAAATTATAATTCCCTCTCCAAGGGTATAAAAACACATATAAAGTATCTTACCTATAGAACGTATGACTGTCATTGCTTTCTGATGGAAACTTGCACATTCGTTGGTTAATATTTTCGAAGATAACATCATCGTTATTGTATACCTCCTCAATATTGAAACTGTGCACTGACGGCTCGGTTGGTATTGTGTAGGACACAGCGTTGAAATAAGGTACATCCTCAGGGCTGTGAATATATAGCTTAAATATTAGATTGATATGTGAATTAGGTTATTTTCAAATTGGTTCAATGCTTTGTATTTTAGTATACACTTTTTCTTGTGACAATTATTAAACATAATGTAACAAATTACATTTTTATATGATATTTATGATATATTAATTTTGTCAGGAAGTTTACAACGCTAAGGAAGCCTTTATAAAGTACATTCGCGATCAGTTCGACAAGGAAAAGTCCATGTAACCATGTCCGTATGCACGTCTTATCATCGGCTTCAACACAAAGATCTCAGAATTCTTAAAAGCTAGAATTAATTAATTAAAAGCTGAAATTATTACCAAGTTTCATTTAGATCGGACTGCCATATCACATAGCTCCCATATAACCGATTTTTTCTGTTTTCTTGTTTTTGTTATTATCCATATCAAACCACATTCAGTTTGTAACCATTTGAGTAGAACCCACGCGCGCTATCCAAATTTGATCCCGGTCGGACAACTATATCATATAGCGCCCATATAACCGATTGCTCCGTAATAAGCACCTAGTAGCAAAACTTTTCTGTTTATTTTATTCAAATAAAACCAATTTTGGTTCGTATTCGTTTGAGAAGCTCCCACGCCCGCTGAGCAAATTTGATATCTAAGTGTTTAGCAGTGGTAGAATTGGTCATATATTTACAATGTATACCATTCGATGGGTAGCCGCTAGCCTTTCTTGCTTTTTTTTTGCATATTTGATCAGATCTTCTTTTTATACCATTCACAAAATATTTGAATGCATATTCATTTTGTCCTGTATGAGAACATATAAAGTATGTATATTCTTGATCAACATGACAAGAAGAGTCGATATAGCTATGGCCGTCTGACTGACCGTCCGTTTATTTAAGCTCCAAGATCTCAGAAGCCTTAGGAGTTACAAAGCTGAAATATGCTTCTTATATCTGCACACCAATTCAGTTTAATATTCATCCGGATTGGACAAAATTTCATATTTATATGGACCTTTCCTTCGGTAATGCCGAAGCTTGCTTCCTTACTTGTTTTGATAGGTAAATAAAATAATTAATAAAATAAATCGGATTATTTTGTGTCTATAAATTTCTGGGTTACTGTTACCCTAATGAGTAACATACTAAAGGAATCAATTTTATTAATTTATATGCCGCGATGCGGCAGGTTCTTTGGATGAGTCCTGCGCACCCGTCTGTGTTCTCGTGCGCAAAGCACGACTTTATTATTCAAGGACAGCTTGTTGCGGGTGTCCCATTCTCCTTGGCCTGGTCTTGATGTTGTGTCAGACTTCCAGGACGTGACTAATGAACGTCAGACGACTTACAAGAGTGACTCCCAAGTACTTATGTCTTGTGGCTCAGGAGCTCATCATATAGGAAAAGCCCTGGACAGGAGTCACTGTGGAAAATTTGTCTATCCCTGAAGGATATCAGTGGCTGAGTAGATATCCCTGGCCAGGATAGATGTATCATAGGTGAAAGTCCATACCGGTCCCGTTCACGCGCAGTTTTCATGTCTCGAGCGGTGGGCATGTCATGCGTGAATAGGCTGTACAAAGTGGGACCCAGCCTTGCGCCGTGTGGTACAACGGCTCGGATGTGCTTGACGCCCGAGCAGGTGATGGAACCTGCACACTTGCAACCTGGACCACCACACACAGAAAAAAAAACCCCAACATAAAATAAACATGTTCGTACTTATATCAACTAATTGTTCGTTTTGATAATAAATATTTGATAATTTACTTTAACTATAAAAATGTTAAAATGTTGAAAAAAATATGAAAAAACCGTATATAAAAAATGGAAAACTTTACACGCATATGTAATTTAAAGTTGAACCATAGTTATCTTAAGTGCACATTTTAATTACTTCGAAACTAGATTCGAAGTACTTTTCGTATTAAAAACAACTATTAAATTATATAATTTAAGTAAAAAAAATATTAAAATTTCGAAATAAATATGAAAAACGTTAAATTAAATATGAAAAACTTTAAATTTAATACGCGCATATTCAATTTATAGTTGAATAATAGTTATTTCAAATTTCTTATTTAAAATAACTATTTATTCATTTAATTTAACTACATACAATTTAAAATGTCAAAATCAATATGAAAAAAGCAAATTAAATATGAAAAACCTTAAGTGAAATACATGCATATTTAATTTAAAGTTGGACCATAGTAATTTCAAATATGCCCTCACTTAGCAAAACTATAAATTAAATCAAATATGTAATATAAAACATTTTACTATTTTTTCTTACAAGATTTAAACTTTGAGTAGGTCAATATTAAAATTAACTATGTTTTATAATTAATTTGACAGGTTTACAATCGCGTAGCATTCTAAGGTAATGGTCGTCGAGTGAGAGCTGGCAGATCGTGGCTTCAAATTGAAATAATTATGTATTTTACATAGTTATATAAGATTATAACTGCGCTTTCATTCATCTCTTTTAATATCGGCGTATCTTAAAATCAATTTTTATCGTTATCGATACATAGTTAATAATATTCAAGATATCTTTGTCTATTGCGTGCTTACATTCATTTAACGATATTATTACACGCTTCTTTTTATACTTTTATACAATATACAAGTATATTGTATTCGTGTAAGTGTAAGTAATAGGCAGAAGGAAGCGTCTTAGACCCCATAAAGTATATATATTCTGGATCAGTATCAACAGCCGAGTCGATCTAGCCATGTCCGTCTGTCCGTCCGTATGAACACTTAGATCTCGGAGACTGTAAGAGCTAGAGATACCCAATTTGGTATGTAGACTCCTTGTGGGCGTCAGATCGAGTATGTTTTTAAATTTTGCCACTCCCCCTCCGCCCCCGCAAGCTGCAAAACCTTATATCTTAAACAAATTTTAACGCATTTAGTTGAAACTGTTTGTATATGTATGAGTACATAATCTACCGACTTGCCAAGTTTTATTAAGATCGGATAATAATCGTAGACAAAATCGTAGAAAAACATTTAATATAAGAACACCTCACCCCGAAACAAAGATATTTTTTTTTTCATATTTTTGAGTGGGTCGAATATTGAATAAATGCTGAATACGAGTATCTTATAGCCGGAAAATCGAATATAGCGTTTTACTTGTTTTTGAGTTAAATATGGTATTAAAATAATAGTAATACCGTGGTTAAATAGTAGTATTGATAGTTCAATAATGGTATGAATTTAATTATCATTAAATTAGCTAACTTCATTTTAGCTCTCTGACATTTTCGGCTGTTTACTTATTTTAATCCCATCCATTTATTTTGAGTTGTTTAATTACACGGCCATACCGAAAAGTTCTTTCATTTATATTTGGAGCTTTAAGTTCGCTTTCAGAAGAATAGAAATATTCTTTCAACATTCTCTTCTGCATTGTTGTTTGTTGCATTTATGGGTACAACAATTTCAATCTCTTGCTCTTGATTATCTAAGTTATATTTAATGTATGATGCATTTCTTCTTTAAAAATAATCTGACCAAAATTCCATTCATTAGAAATCTTTTTAAATATTATAGGATTATTAACATTTAATACGGGTAGTACTTTTGCATTACTATCAAAGTAATACTTCTGCTTCGCCCTTTTCTGTTTAATTATTTCTTGTTCAAACTGTTACGATACAATAGAGATTTCGACATAGGGTATTTTGTTTTGCACAATCGACCAAGGTACAATTGACAAGGAGCTAATTGCAAACTTGCTACTATTGTTGCGTTATGATTGATTTCAATACATTGTTATAAGATATTTTTTGCTATAACTACACCCTTTTCTGCTAATCCATTGCTTTGTTATTATTATACTGTGGTCATCGGCGAACTTACGAAAAGGCGATGAGTTAAATGGATTATTGTTACATTTAATTTTCGATGGATATCCATCATGGTTTAATCGTTTTAGTGAGGTGTTTACAAATATTAGTCGCCGATTTGCTATTTTATTGGTCTACCATTAAATAATTTGAATAATCATTATAGATGGAAGTAAAACTATTTCCAGCATATTCCAATATATCAATTCCTATAATTTGAAATGGGTATTCGGCAGTTTCGAGTGTCTTCTCTATCCTAAGATGGGGCTCATGAAGATGTTTTATGGTTTGCTTATGAAGTTTTGTTGATAGAATTAATCTGAGGTTATGTAGTAATAGTCTGTTCTCATAATGACGTTCTGATTGGAGTTAATAAATTTGTTGCTCAAATGCGATAAGCTTGTAGTATGCAGCCCAGCCGTTCTGTCCCCGACCCCATAAAGTATGTATATTCTTGATCAGCATGACAAACAGAGTCGATATAGCCATATCCTTCTGTCTGTCCATCTGTACGTCTGTTGCTATGCAAACTCTTTCAGTTGTAAGGCTATCGTGTTGAAATTTTCACCATAGCTTTCTTCTGCTGTAAGCTCATACGTAAAAATCGTCAAGATCGGAACACTATTTCACATAGCCCCACATAACCAACCGATTCGGAATGAACTCTTAGAACACCAAAATTGATTGTTTTTATCTGAATTCAACCGAATTCGGTACATGTCTTTCTTAGATGCCTCCACGTGTGCTGACCACATTTCTTGCGGATCGGGCAACTATATAATAATATATAATGTCATATAATAAAATAAACAATAGCCTCAGTTCGTTTTAGGCTGTATGCGTGTGAGAGAGGTGTCTATAGTTTGTCTCACTGTCGCTCCCTCTTTCCTTACCATGTCTAAACTGTGATCCTGGCCGCCACTAACTAAAGTTGATAAAGATCGGATCATTATTTCGTATAGCTCCCATATAACTAATTTTCAATTTTTTTTTTTATAAGTTTTTCGTCCCTTGGTACATATACAATTATTCCCAGGCCCGGGAGAGGCCATGAGTTGTGCTTATTGTTGTAGTCCACGGTGACTCGTTTACAGCAGTTTGCTTGCCTTGTCAGCGTATGCAGATATTCGCGTAAATATCTTTTCCTGAAGTGATCAGCTTGCTTGCAGGTGACTAGGGAAGCCTTTGCAATCAAAAAGAGCATCAAACATTATGCCCAAAAACCAGATTCAAGCTGACTTGCAAATGCAACTGATCACTGTCGAGCTGATTAACAAATAAGTAATCATTGGAGCAATCTACTGTCCTCCTATCTACTATCTACTGTACTGGGACCGGTTGATCTCGACCGTTTTTGTCCACTTCCGCTATGAGATGAAATTTTACCTTCCGGATAACGTTTCCTTAGGTTCTTCATATACAGAACATCCCAGCCGGCCACGTACGGCTACGTACAGTAATTCTCTTGTTCCTGCCATCGTGACTTAGGTTAGACAGAGTTGCGGTTAGCTGCAACGTTATGATGTAGCACCCATTCCGTGTTAGGGTGTCTCGTTCCTCTGATGGCAGCCTGCGGCGCATTTATAGCCATATACATATATCCATTCATAATATTGCATATTGTTGCATTGGATACCAGCCACAAGTGTTTAAAGGTTGAGGTTGTTAAGCTCAGCAATGTCATTAACATTTGCTTAAAGCTAAAATATGTTCTGAAGACCAAAGCCAAATAATGCTGACCAATTGAGTTGAGCGTTCGAATTACGCTAGCAACATATTACGTAGCAGCGTAATGCGATTCCTTGCAAGTCAAGGCCGCACAAAAATGCCCTGCGTGAAGAGTAACGCAATTTAATTTAAAAAAGTACAATAATAATAATGACATATTAATACAGAGGCTATATGCCATAATCATAATCATAATCATAATCATAATCATAATCATAATCATAATCATAATCATAATCATAATCATAACCATAATCATAATCATAATCATAATCATAATCATAATCATAATCATAATCATAATCATAATCATAATCATAATCATAATCATAATCATAATCATAATCATAATCATAATCATAATCATAATCATAATCATAATCATAATCATAATCATAATCATAATCATAATCATAATCATAATCATAATCATAATCATAATCATAATCATAATCATAATCATAATCATAATCATAATCATAATCATAATCATAATCATAATCATAATCATAATCATAATCATAATCATAATCATAATCATAATCATAATCATAATCATAATCATAATCATAATCATAATCATAATCATAATCATAATCATAATCATAATCATAATCATAATCATAATCATAATCATAATCATAATCATAATCATAATCATAATCATAATCATAATCATAATCATAATCATAATCATAATCATAATCATAATCATAATCATAATCATAATCATAATCATAATCATAATCATAATCATAATCATAATCATAATCATAATCATAATCATAATCATAATCATAATCATAATCATAATCATAATCATAATCATAATCATAATCATAATCATAATCATAATCATAATCATAATCATAATCATAATCATAATCATAATCATAATCATAATCATAATCATAATCATAATCATAATCATAATCATAATCATAATCATAATCATAATCATAATCATAATCATAATCATAATCATAATCATAATCATAATCATAATCATAATCATAATCATAATCATAATCATAATCATAATCATAATCATAATCATAATCATAATCATAATCATAATCATAATCATAATCATAATCATAATCATAATCATAATCATAATCATAATCATAATCATAATCATAATCATAATCATAATCATAATCATAATCATAATCATAATCATAATCATAATCATAATCATAATCATAATCATAATCATAATCATAATCATAATCATAATCATAATCATAATCATAATCATAATCATAATCATAATCATAATCATAATCATAATCATAATCATAATCATAATCATAATCATAATCATAATCATAATCATAATCATAATCATAATCATAATCATAATCATAATCATAATCATAATCATAATCATAATCATAATCATAATCATAATCATAATCATAATCATAATCATAATCATAATCATAATCATAATCATAATCATAATCATAATCATAATCATAATCATAATCATAATCATAATCATAATCATAATCATAATCATAATCATAATCATAATCATAATCATAATCATAATCATAATCATAATCATAATCATAATCATAATCATAATCATAATCATAATCATAATCATAATCATAATCATAATCATAATCATAATCATAATCATAATCATAATCATAATCATAATCATAATCATAATCATAATCATAATCATAATCATAATCATAATCATAATCATAATCATAATCATAATCATAATCATAATCATAATCATAATCATAATCATAATCATAATCATAATCATAATCATAATCATAATCATAATCATAATCATAATCATAATCATAATCATAATCATAATCATAATCATAATCATAATCATAATCATAATCATAATCATAATCATAATCATAATCATAATCATAATCATAATCATAATCATAATCATAATCATAATCATAATCATAATCATAATCATAATCATAATCATAATCAAACTGAAGTGCTTACCCGTGGACATACAAAACAAACAAAAAATTGGTTTGTTATCGTTATATAAACAGATAGAAAAAAGAGAAAAAAAATACTTTTTTCAAATTTGTAAATGTATTTTTTTTTTTAAAAGTTCGAAGTCAAGTAATTGAGGAAACGCCGATATTGTTAAATCGGTTAAAGATCAATTTTTATGCTGAAATCCAACGGCCAGCCAAACTTGAGCCGCTTGTCACTAAGTAAGAGCAATCGACAAGTTGTTGCAGGATTTATTAATTCTTACGATATTTGGCTTTTTGGCTTTAACGGATGCATAATTCTCAATGGCTGATAGGCGCAAAAATATGCCAGTTTTAATTTAAAATAAGATGCGCTTTTAATTCACAAGTCCCTTTTCTGTGTATCGACAGTTGAATAGAGGCAATTAAGTTGCACAGTTCAGTTGTCAATTACGCTATATGATAATTTAATCTTAATAACTGATGAGGAATTGGCTTCTCCAAAGCGCAGCGCCTAACCAGCCAAAAACCCTAACGTCTAAAGAATTAATCAATTAATAAACCAGACTCGCAACAAATTTTTTTCGACATGACGCCACGCTATTGCTTGCGGCGTTCAAATGGCGGATGCACACATGGTCAGCGGAGCGCCAGTTGAACGTTGCTGAGCATGTGGATACAGATTTGGATCGGTTATATATTTTCAATGTAAATGGTAAGTCGAAGCCAGCCTTCCTTTCTTGGTTTTTTTCTGTATTTTCAATCTACTTATATATAAAAAATCAGCAAATTGTATGGGGATAAAACATTAGCATTTCATTGGCGGCGCCATTATGGCAAGGTTCGTGGATATAATTTCTTAGCCGTTGATGGTGAAGTAGCATCTGGTGTTGAAATTTGTCTCTGCTACAAGGAGTGTGTCTAAGGAAGGTCTTAAGCCATATTTCAGGCCTGCTACTGCACAGGCTGTTTGCTGTTTTTGGGCGGAATGGTCACTCTTGCAGACGTCGGCTTTACTGCACGCACTCGACGCAGTGATGCAGTAAATTACGAAAATTGAGCATCAGTTTCATTGAACATTTGGATATAGCAGCGGTGCACAGTAGAGGTAGCGCAGCTAAAGAAGTAGTAGCCTCGGAGAGACCAGGAGCAATACTATTGTGCAGCGCTTACGAGCCAAGCTGCTTTTGAGAGCGTTTGCCAAACTGCTGGAGAACGGAGATGTCCGTTTTGTGGACCTTTAACGAATTGCCCCTTTTAAGATGTAACAGGATTTGCCAGTTTGTGCGAACTATAACAGTTGAAGTGTTCAGCAATGCAATCATACGTGATGCCCTTTGCTACAATTGCAGCTGAAACGTCCTGAAGTTAGATGCTTTTGCGTTATGCCACCGTGCGACCGACTATGTGAGAGATGATAAGCTTAAGCTTATTATTGGTAAGCTTAAGCTTATTATTGGTAAGCTTAAGCTTATTATTTGTAAATTTAGAAGCGCGAAAGCAAAACGAATTATTGCAAATTTCGATAACATTAGTTTTGTTAGTATGTATGTTAGATCGTAGAGCACGCACTAGGATGCACTTTTTCAGTACGTGGCGTTTCGAATGATAAGTAGTGAAACCTTTAGGGAACTCTTTTTACAACGCCGTTAGAGAAACTGTTAGAGTGTGTTTCATTTTGACAAACAATGTCTATATCAAGTCGATAAAAAGGAAAACCGTGAGAAAACCTTTTGAGACTCGCGTTAGAGAACCCTTTGAGAATCCCCGTTGGAGAAACAGCTGGAAAGATTTGCTAGAAAAACTATTTGGGCAAGCGTTAGAGAAAGCGTTTGAGTGAGTTTCATTTTGACTGACAGTGTCATATATCGAGTCGATTAAGTGAAAACTATCCACTATATGTTTCCTTTTCTATGCACTTAGTTCACATATGCCATGAAAACTTTGCCGGAAAAGTACCGTGGACCGTATAAGATCAACCGTGTTTTTTAAATTAAGCTATTGGAAGCTACTAGAGTGAAATCCTAGATGCAAAAACTAGAAAAATCGTTGCGCAAAAAATCGTTAGTCAAGATCGAGGTCGATCTTATATCAGGTTGGCCGAGCTGTAAACATATTGTTATATGCTGCTTGAATATAACGGCTATATCATATGGATGTACATATACATATAATATAAATCGTATTAACTATTGTATAATACATCGATTGTATTTATTTTATTTAAAGATAGCGATGAGTGGAGAATGGATAGAGATTTTGGAGTAGAAGCCGACCGAGTAACATGGATTAATTAAATAACAATTTTTAGTTAAAACTGCAGAAAACTGAGTACTTTTTGTAGTAACTAATTGTCGGTTGTTGTTACATAGTGAGAAGCAGCTCAAGTGTTTTTGTCGGTTGGATTGAGTGCTAACCTATTTAACTATATCTTCGTTTCCTCACTCAATTGACCTCGTGTTTGCTAAAGTACAAAACTTTTACAAATATAAAGGTCGCTAAAACAATCCATAAACGTTAGAATTGATGAGCACGTCACATTTGCATGTAGATATCACCATGTGCACAAAAAACAACCACATTTCTCAATACAAACAGATTCAAAAAGATTCTAGTTGTAACTCAATTACGCAAAATAAGAGGCGTTTGTAAATCACAAGTCCGTGTTCTGTGTATCGGCAGTTAAATAGGGGCTATTACATTGCAGCGTTCAGTTCTCATTTACGCTAAATTGTCCTATGTGCTTAATAACTGATGAGGAGAATTGGCATCTCCAAAAAGCAGTGTGCAAAAACCAGCCAAAAAGCCTAACGTCTAAAGAATTAATAAATTCTGTTCATACTTGTCGATTACTGTTACATAGTGAGAAGCGGCTTAAATTTAGTTGTCCGTTGGACTTCAGCATAAAAATTGATTTTTAACCGATTATCAGCGTTCCCTCACTTACTTGACCTCGAGCTTGCTGAAATAAGAAAAAACAAATTTGAAGTCTCTACTCTCATAGTTTCAAGATCTATGTTTTCATACATCTGGACGGTCAGACGGACATGGCTAGATCGACTCGGCTTGTTGTGCTGATCAAGAATATATATACTTTATGGGGTTACAAATATCGTAACAAAAGTGTAATACCTTCTGCAGGCGTATAAAAAGCAATGCTTCAGGTTGGCATTGAATAAGATGTAGTTAAAATTAGATTTTCGGTGGGATATAAAATCCAAAAAATAAACCAACCATCAAATAGATTATTATCAATATAATATTTAAGCATATGGAATATAATTTATAATGAACGTCCTATTTTTAAATAACTTGTCAACTCACAATACGCAGTCCAAACATAATGGCTTATAAACATTTGATGGGCGAATTTTTATTCTCTATGGAATCGTATCCGTCATTAACATTAACAAGTTGCATGTTCTTCATGGTTTAATGGAGCAAATAAACTAACATATCAATGAACAAGCAATATCCAAGTGAAAGTAACATCTAAAATCTTATCTACTAAGCCTTCTCAGCTACTACGTTTAAGCCTTTATTTAATTTATCTTCGTGGGTGAATTTTATATTATTTTTCTATCTTCTATTCTATTCTGTTATCTGTTATCTTTCGTCCAAATTGTATCCTTTATTTGTTTTTATTTCATTAAAAAATGAGTGTGGGGCTAAATTATACATCGGTACCTATAACCTGAAAACAAAATAGGCTACGATAGTATGCCGCACATGAATTGATAATCAGATGTCAACCCAGATAGGAATGAAGAATACCATATAACCTGAACACAAAATAGGCTACGATAGTATGCCACACGTGATTTGGGAATCAGACGTCATTATCTAGTTATCGAAGAAGAAAGAAAAGTTGAATGAAGACTTATAAAATACGAGATTAAAATGTGTCCATCAAAGTAGACACTGTCTCCGATGTCAAGTGCAACCCTATTAAGTTAGTTAAGTATTTGAAACAAGTATTTGTAATGGCCAAACCGTAATCTGTGGTTATAATAACAGCAGGGTTTTGGTAAGGTACAACTTTAATGTATTAATAAGAAAAACTGCTTAAGTAGAAAACCGTTTAGTAGATTTACTAGATGATTACAATAAGTAGCACTAAAAATCCATGAGTGACCAAAATTGGTTTTATATACACAGACAAAAAACAACAACAAACTTATACGTATAGGGTCCCATATGATGAAAACCATTTTAATTGTTTTCAGAAAGAAACATCTTGTTAACAAAATTTTTAATTCTTTTATTTCTTAAAGACTTTTTTAAAACGCTAGGTTAGTATTTTTGATCATTACTCGGAATTATATGACTTTGAATTAAGAAAATCTTTTGTGCGGTACTTTTTACAATATTTCGATTTTAAAATTCAAGAAAAGCTCGATAAAATTTATAAATCGTTAAAATCGATGAAGAGGTGGCTAACTAAGTGGATATTGATCAAACTATGCCAAATTGCATGAAAACCTATGAGTTTTACAACGCAATTCGAAAAGTCAACATTAAGTAGATTTTCAAAAATGGTAGAAAAATATCTCAACTATCTCTCCATCGATTTAAATAACTTGTACGTTAAATTACGCAAATTTAATGGACCAATAGCAGTTTATTTGGCTTAAAGGTAATGGGAACTTTTTTAATTTTCCCTGAGTTTTGAAGACAAATAACAAACAAAAAATATTCAAAAAGTTATTGTTTCCTTATTTCAAAAATGTATACAGTCAAAGCTAATAATTTAAATGTAAAAATGTTTATATATGATTAATATATATTAATTAATTAATCTGAAAGGTCTTGAAAATCGGCTGCAATGCTGCAAAAGGTTTGAAATATACTAGATTTTAAAAATTCCGTAATACAAATTTCGCCATAGACAATTCTTTGTGGTTTTTTGTTATTTGGGCTCGATATGTATAAAAAAAATAGGTTTGCTTATTGATTCTTAAATCACAGAAATCTTACATAAAACGCAATTTGTAATTGAAAAATATATTATGATTTCGAGATATTCGTATGTGAATATTCACACATATATGGGACTATTTTGATTTGTATTATTATTGCATTAAACAAGAATGCCTTAGCTCAAGTTTACAGAACCCGTACTCAGCATGTATTTCAGAAGCTCCAAAAGTATTTAATATTTTTTTTTGTGTCTGAAACAAGGTGATCATTTTTTACACAATACATTTTTTTTTGCTAATTTCTTTAAAATTATTATCCAATCGCTAAGAAATTTGACAGATTTATAAATAAGATGTTTCCAGGCAATTTAAATTAAATATGGCAACAAATATGGGGGATATAGGATTTTATCGGGAGGGCGGCAAGAAAAAATTTTGAAACGAAATTGATCTGCGTGTATACTAGAGAAACAAAAGAGAGACAAACTTGATGATAGCTAGATCGATTCGGCTTTTGATCTTGATAGAGAATAAACATTTGATGAGGTCGAAAACGCTTCTTATTGTCTGTTAGATATATTTACGGGTGAGATCGGGTATAATTTGAATTGATCGTCAATAAAAGTTACAAATAGCTTTTTAGCAGAAGCAGTACATTGTTTTATTAGTATCATCCTTTTTTCGG
Organism: Hirtodrosophila duncani; assembly: GCA_037043425.1. Classification (NCBI taxonomy): domain Eukaryota; kingdom Metazoa; phylum Arthropoda; class Insecta; order Diptera; family Drosophilidae; genus Hirtodrosophila; species Hirtodrosophila duncani. The sequence continues at coordinate 11,978 of JBAMBM010000089.1, read as the reverse complement.
TATTAACCGAAACGTTTTCCATGTCATGTGAGAACCGAAGATATTGATGATCGGAGCTGTGGGATTCTCTAAATCTAGAAAGCAGAGATGCTCTGCTTTTGTTCAAAGCAAGCCTTCTAATTTTGTATATTTGCTTTTGTACTGACATACGCAAGTAATACAAGTGCTTGACTTTGTTCATTTGAACTATGAAATACATAGACATTAAGCCCATAGCATAACAAGATGTTATCTTTGGCTAACCGAAGCCTTTCAAAAGCATACGTACCGCATTTGATTGAATTTCGATCAAATAAAAAACAGAAAGGGCTCTATAGTAAATATTCATTGTAAAGACAGTCGGTAGCATAATAGACTGTTCATACGGATATGCGATCTGGATACAATTTCATCAGAGTAACTAACATAGGCATAAATATATTATCATCGCCAGGCGTGGCTTGGCTTGCCCTTCCGATAAAAACCTATATGTTTCCCATATTTGTTGACATATTTAATTCGGTATGTTCACGTAAATCGAATTATCTACTAATATGCCAATTTGCATAACGATCGGATCATAATTGTTGTCATAATCGCGAAAAATATCCAATAATATAGGTGAATTCTACATGGTGCCAGCCACAAAAAAATAATGTTGCATACTTTTGGGGAGACTAAAATTCATAATTGTAAAATAAGCAGTTTGTATGAGAGCACCCCACTGCAGAAAAAAACAGGAAAGGAAGGCTTAAATACCCTTGCATATTAGTACTTTAATAAGACTAACAAGAAAGGGGAAGGCCAGCTTCGGTTTGTCGAAATACATTGCCGATCTTGCTCAAATCTGGTCGGTCGGCGTGGGGCTAGAGTGGATACAAGAGATACAAGACGAATTTGTTTTGATTTGGATGAAAAAGAAAAAAGTTATGCTCCTTAGAGTTCATACTGGACAAATCGGTTATATGGTAGCTATATGATTTAGTTGCCCGATCTCGATTAGATCATTCCAGCGCACGTGGTGTCTCCTCAAATCGAATATATGTACTTTATTTAATCGGAAACGCTTTCTTCTGTGCGTTGCTAACTTCATGAAAACATTTTTTTTTTATATATTATTATAAATAAATTATTTAATATCTCTGGAACAGTTCGATCTGTACTTGGACGACCCTTAGCCTTTCGAGCTAACTCCTAGAGGCAGTGTATACCTGGATGGCAGAAGTCCAGGTGGGCGTAATAATGTTTTCAATTAACAGAATCTTGGTTGACAACTGAAGCTTGCTTGAACGCAGGAGCCAACCAAGCGTTTGGAGTTTCTTTAGGCACTTGGCTTTGACTGCCGAAATGTGAGCTCTCCATATTAGTTTGCTGGACAGCAAACGGTGGACACAAAAGTAGCAGTGAGAGCTGACGGTGTTGATAGTACCACCATCAAAGCTGAGACCAGGCAGGGTTCTGCCTCGAGGAAGAGAGGGGAAGGTCACACAGTTCGATTTCGCACTATTAATGGCAATGTTCGATCTGGCAGACCATCGCTCCATTGCATGCAGCCATTCCTGTAATGCTTTGGAGGCGATTCATAGCTAAGAGTGGGACGCGAGCATGGCAGTGTAGTCCGCGTAAGTGCCCATTAACAGCTTGGCAGGGGCAGAAACGTCCGTGTTGTTGACGGGGATGGCATGTCAGCAGTGTACAGAGTGTACAATAAGGGTCCAAGCACAATACTAAATGATCTCAGGATGGCATAGTGGGATGCAGGGAGTAGACCTTTCATTTTGTACAGCAGACCCACACCTTGTCGAAAGCTTGCTTGACGTCGAGGAAGACGCCGACAAAGTACTGCTTATGCTCGAAGCCGTGTGTGACCTGGTTGACCATGATGCACTTGTTCAGGGCAACCATGGGATTTCCTACAGACAAACTGGTGTTGCGGTCTGCGACCTAGTATCTGTGGCAGTTCCTTCAGTCGAGCTAGTAGAATGAAATCAAAGACCTTGGAGAAGGTTGCTAGCAAGTTAATTGGACGGTATGAGTGAATCTTCCTAGGAGGTCTTAACAATGCCATCCTTCAATCAGACTAGTCATACATGTACAATTGTATAGATATGGGCAGTGCAATTGACTTTAAAAAATTCTGTATTATATTTTTCAGAATTTGGTTCCGTTCAGTAGACTTTTAGACTTAATAAGCCTCGTTGGTTTACTCCACAGTTGTCTTATTTAAAAAATATTAAGTATAGACACTTTAAGAAGTTCAATGTCTCGGAAAGGTCCTCTGACTATTTGCGCTATATTGCTGATCGTTCAACGTTCACTGCCATTAATTCCGAGTGCTATAAAGCATATTTGCATCGCTGTACCCATTTTCTTAGGACCCAAAACAATTTTATAATTTTTTTTTTATATAAATACTAAAGCAAATACAGATCAAAGTATTACCAATTTGTTTGCAGAGTTCTTTCAAGCAACTTATTCCTCTCTTAAGAATCGGTCTGATCAGATATACTTTTATAGCTTACCCAGTTCTAATAACATCCCCCCTACCCTGGTCACTAAAAGCTTATTGCTCAATGAACTTAAGTCTATTAAGCCAACTTTTTGTCTGGTCCTGATGGTGTTCCGGAGTGCATTCTCAGATTCTGCGCGGATGCATTTTTTAAGCCGATTTATAAACTTTTTGATCTATTTTTAAATTCTTCGTCTGTCCCTTCTCTCGGAAAGGAGTCGTTTATTATTCCTCCCCATAAAAAGGGGAATAAGTCGGATGCCCACAACTATAGAGGTATATCAAAACTGTCAGCAATTCCTCAGCTTTTTGAAAAAAAATTAATCACTGTATACTTATTCATAAGTTAGATATAGTTTTCTTTCCATCCCATCTTCTTAAGTGGATCTCCGACTACTTTAATCTCAGAACTCAGACAATTCTTTTCAATAACTCTTATTCTAACCGTAAGGGCCTGTTATATCAGGGGCACCGCAGGGTAGCCCTCTCGATTCCCTTCTCTTCACCTTATTTATCACCTCAGGTTCTATCCCACTATCGTGTACTTATGTTCGCCGACGACATTTGACTTTGCCTGTCCCACTTCAGGCTGCCAGGAGACTTTGAGTCTTTCCAATCGTGTTGTCAGGTCAACTTACTAAATCTCAACTGTTCTAAATGCAAGTTATGTCTTTTTTCGTAGCACACCGCTTCAGACATGCTACCTTCTTAGCAATATGCCCCTTGATAAATTAAAATTCGATTTACACATTTCCATTACCGTCAATAAGGCTGTGGGTGTTCTGGCTCTTATCAAGCGATGGTCGAAGGAATATGATAATCCTTATATAACCAAACTACTGTATACTTCTCTTGTACGACCTATTTTAGACTACACATCGTGTGTTTGGTGTCCACAATACAGGAATTAAAAGAAATTTTTACTTTTTGTACTCCGTGCGTTGAATTGGGACACCAATGACCCCTTCCCTTCATATTCAAATAGGCTCTTGCTAATAAGCCTTCCATCTTTTGAAAATCGTAGAATTATGCTTAATGTTATCTTTATACATAAGCTGATTAATGGTGGAATTGACTTTCCGACTTAAAATAATAAACAAATAAGTTTTTGTGTTCCTCGTTGTTATGTTCCTATCTATCTTCAGCACTGTAATTTGTTGTGTGTTTTGTTGTAAATATTATTATATTTAGCTTTACATCTAAATCTTTACATCTAAGCTTTACATCTTAACTCAAACAAAACATCTATACTAACGCATCTAGCTAGTAGATAATGTAAATTGTTTATGGTTTGCTTTTTTTACTTTCATTGACAGTAAGCGAGCGAGTCCGCTTTTTTTCCATCTTCGCGATTCGTGTCGCTCGCTATGAAAGAGGCCGAATTGGTCAGCGGGTTAGCTTCCTTTTCGGGGAGCTGGACAACAGGCTGCCTGCCTCTGGTGACGTCCACGAACGTGTGCTCACCAACACTGTAGACAGTTGGTTTGGGTTGGGGTGATTGGTTGGTGGGACCTGAAGCAAGAGAATCAGTAGCCTTAGGCTGATGCCTTTGCTTGAAACCAACCTTAAGGTACTTTTCACAAACTTTAAAATTGGCCGTGTGGCGCACCTGGCGTCATGCTTTCCGAGCGTTTACTCCTGAGTTGGATGGTTATCACCACACTCCCTGCGTATATGAAGCCGTGTGCAGTATGCCCTGATGTGGCCATACTCCTGGCACTTATGGCATTGTGTAGGCTCAGATTGCTTGCGAGGCTTTTCCCAGCTCACTTTATGCTTGCAAACAACGAGAATTTTTTTTGACAAGCTTGTTGCTCTCAGCCTTCTTGGGATCAATAAACCTCATGTGAAGAGATCACCCTGTTCCGTGGGATATATATTCGTGCGACACAGTGACCTTCTTTCTGCAGGCATGAGATAATTTCCTCTGCTGTGGGGGTCCATGGTGGATGTTTCGCAATACTGTGCGGAAGGGCCGGTCTTCTGGTAACTGGTGGTTATAGTTCCCTTTTCCCGAAAGTGTAGGGCCACCGACCTACAGAAGTCCGAAGAGTTGCACTGAATAGCACAGTCACCCGAGTGAAGTGTCTTCACGCTGTAGGGGTCTCCTATAAGACCGTCCAGCTCGCTGCGGATTGCTGCGGATTGTCGCGGAAGGGTGATTTTGAGGGGGAACGGCGGTGAGTAGTTTAGGAACCGTAGAGGATTCGTTTCACGTTTCCATAACTTCCTCATCGCTAAGTGCTGCATTCTTTTTGACAACTTTAGGGAAAAGGACTGCATCTGTTCTCTTGATCGCTCCTTTTTTGTTGGAGATTTTCGAACTGAAGAAGTTTCGGTGTGGGTTATAGCACTAACAAGTGGATTGCATTGGCTCGTGCTGATGGTGGTGGTACATACACTGCCACTCAGAGTGGAAGTAAAGTTGTACGGGTGTAGAGGTTTCTCGTGGTATTAAAGGCTGGACTTTCGCCTGACCAGTATTTTCCAATTTTGCTTGTTTAATGGTAGGTGCGTACGACAGCGCTTCTCTCTTGGCCATCCCTCCCTGGGTGCACTCTAGAACCTAGCCTGTTGGCCACGAGCCGCGTTTGTTGTTCTCGTCCACGATGAGCACCACGTCGGCTCGAACCACTTTGTTCGCCTTGTCTGAGTAGCTAGATATTCGCGCACCCATCTCTTCCAGAACCGATCGGCCAATTGGCAAGCGACTCGAAAGCCCACTGCGGATCGGGCACCAAATGAATCCATGTATCCGTTCATGAGTTGCCAACTAAAAGGTGAATCGGGGTTAACGCTTCCTCCTCGGTTCCTCAAGCGGTACGTACGTCATCGGTCGTGAATTGAGTATGTGCACTACGTCAGCAAATGCGGCACGCAGCACCTCTTCTCGATGTCATTCGTCTGGTAGGATTTCTGAAAGTATAGATTTAGAGGTACGTACCAGATGCTCCCATACGCCGCCGATATGATTCGTTTCGCTATCGGAAAAGATCTGCCGAGGCACTCCACGTCTTTCGCCACACGCTTTCATGACACATAAAAATGAGCCAGTGGACAGTGACGGCGCAATCTCCAAATTAACAGCTCTGGTTGTTAGGCATGTGAATAACACGCCTCAGCTCTTTTCTCGGCGTCGTCCCACGATAACGTCAATGGGTCCGAAATAATCTACCCCCGTGTAGGCGACGGGCGATATTCGCTCCAACGGAAGATCGCCCATCTCTAGTGGCATTGGTCGTACGCGACGTATCCGGCACATGCGACAGTTCCTTGAAACACATCTTACCAATACTGTAAGAACGCTCATCCAGTAGCGCTGGATCATCTCGTTGACTACTATCTCATTATAGAGGTAGTGATAAAGCCTGTGATAGAATTCTACGATCAGATACGTCACTCGATGTAGCCTTGGCAGGATAATGGGGCGATTTACCTTAATTTCAACGCCTTCAATTGCATTGATTCGTCCTTTAATGCGCAGTATTCCCAATTCGTCAAGACTGGAAGAACATTTGAACAACGCTCTTTTCCACCTCCAGTCTCCTGACAAACGCGTCTGTTTCCTCGTCACGTCTGAGCTGCAAAAGCGGTTCCCCACACGGCGTAACATTCCAATGTCATCTTTTTTGGATGACCATGTCCGCCATAGGCCAATCTATTTCGTCTAGATACGAGAATGCGGGGCTGATAAAGAAACTCGTTGATGCATTGTGGTACCTTCGTCGGATACATAGTGCGAAGTTGGCATCCAGCGCCAGCATGACACGACCGATCCCTCTAGAATTTTTCCAATGCTCAATGCGGCAAATTGCGGGAACCTTCGCGCATGCAATAGAATACATCATTTGAGTCCGTCCAGAAACATCGCCGATCAGTGCGCACAGAACTTTCGCATTCAATACACTTAGCCAGACGGAGGCCTAGAACTGCAACCAATAAGCAGCTTACAACGCCATCTAGCTCAACCCGCAAGAATACAACAGCAGCGTACGCATTGACGCTTGCGTCTACAAATGTATGCATTTGCGCATTTTCGGCGCGACTTACCAATGGCAAGCACCTGGGAATTTGCACTTCGTTTAGCTTCGGTAACAAATCCACTTAACGTTTCCAGTCACATTTGTCCTAACTATCCAGCGCCTCGTCCTAGCTAACTCCTGATCGCCAGATGTTTTGAAGTAAGATTTTGGCTTATATGTTAAAAAATCCAAGGAGTCCAAGCGGGTCGAAAATGGACATGACTATGCTTCGAACTCGGCGCTTAGTTGCCCTACTTGCAGATGGGCTTGCCATCAGGTCCGGTTTAACTACAGAAGTCAAAAAATTGTTCTTGTCCTGGTCGTTATCGGACATCGCAATGCTTTTGCCACTGCAGTGGTTTCGCTCTCCATATCCTGAATCACACGTGCTGAGTTGCTCGTCCAGTTTCTCATTTCGAATCCGCCGTCTGAGTGGATTTTTTTACGGTAGTTGCCAGCTGGATCATCTCATCTTTATCATCGACTGATTGGAGCCAATCATCTATGTAGGTGTTATTGCAGATTGCCTTCACTGCCCCCGGGTGCATCTTCTCAAAGAGTTTTGCATGACGGTTCTTTATGTAATTGGCTAAAGCTAAAGCGAGCATGAAGCTGCAAATGTCATGACTTCCATCACATATATTTCTAGCGGCCGCCATGATTCTCCATCCCGCCAAAGGAATTTTTGCAACGCTTGATCTTCTGGGCACACACGGAAGCGTATGAGTATGCCCACCAAGGATGCCACTGCATCTGGACCCTTGAGCAAGGAAGGCATCATTCAGGACAAGTCTTCTTCATTCAAGACGAGTCTTCTTCTTGTTTGGATTCGTAACTGTATATATAGGAAGAAACCCTGATTTGGAACTGGATGGTTGCTCAAATTAACCGAGTTTCGGATGTATCCTTTGGGCTTGTAGCTGCAAATTGTGCCCATCATGAAGGCTTTTTGGTCAGCGTTTTAAACGCCATTGGATACAAGTCAGGCAATTTTACTTTTTCGTAGTTTTATAAAAGTCCAGTCTACCAGCGTGTCTTTACTGGATGGTAGATCGTCATCGATTCCCTTAACTGCGTAGAACGTTCATCTTCTTTGACCGTAGGGGCTCGACAGTCACGTTTACGCCGATCGACTCCACTGAGAAGAAGCTTCTTATGGCGTCATCCAACTTGCGTAAGCTGGTTTCATCGGTGCACTGGCATACGAGCAATACTCTTGGTACTGTTGAGCCCTCAGTGCCGTGGCGTCCATACACGGACAATCCAAGTCGGCTGCGCAAAGCTATGATGTTATCTCCGTCCAATTCTCGCAGCTCCAGTGGAACGCTACTCTTGATATTATCGAGTCCTATAATAATCTGGGCCTTGGCATCGCTGTACGGCCTGATAGGAAGTTCCTGCAAATGACTGTATCTTCGTAGCAGCTCTCTGTCAGACGACATTTTTAAATTTTTAAATTTTTAAATTTTTAAACTTTAAAATTTTAAAATTTTAAAATTTTAAAATTTTAAAATTTTAAAATTTTAAAATTTTAAAATTTTTAAATTTTTAAATTTTTAAATTTTTAAATTTTTAAATTTTTAAATTTTTAAATTTTTAAATTTTTAAATTTTTAAATTTTTAAATTTTTAAATTTTTAAATTTTTAAATTTTTAAATTTTTAAATTTTTAAATTTTTAAATTTTTAAATTTTTAAATTTTTAAATTTTTAAATTATTAAATTTTTAAATTTTTAAATTTTTAAATTTTTAAATTTTTAAATTTTTAAATTTTTAAATTTTTAAATTTTTAAATTTTTAAATTTTTAAATTTTTAAATTTTTAAATTTTTAAATTTTTAAATTTTTAAATTTTTAAATTTTTAAATTTTTAAATTTTTAAATTTTTAAATTTTTAAATTTTTAAATTTTTAAATTTTTAAATTTTTAAATTTTTAAATTTTTAAATTTTTAAATTTTTAAATTTTTAAATTTTTAAATTTTTAAATTTTTAAATTTTTAAATTTTTAAATTTTTAAATTTTTAAATTTTTAAATTTTTAAATTTTTAAATTTTTAAATTTTTAAATTTTTAAATTTTTAAATTTTTAAATTTTTAAATTTTTAAATTTTTAAATTTTTAAATTTTTAAATTTTTAAATTTTTAAATTTTTAAATTTTTAAATTTTTAAATTTTTAAATTTTTAAATTTTTAAATTTTTAAATTTTTAAATTTTTAAATTTTTAAATTTTTAAATTTTTAAATTTTTAAATTTTTAAATTTTTAAATTTTTAAATTTTTAAATTTTTAAATTTTTAAATTTTTAAATTTTTAAATTTTTAAATTTTTAAATTTTTAAATTTTTAAATTTTTAAATTTTTAAATTTTTAAATTTTTAAATTTTTAAATTTTTAAATTTTTAAATTTTTAAATTTTTAAATTTTTAAATTTTTAAATTTTTAAATTTTTAAATTTTTAAATTTTTAAATTTTTAAATTTTTAAATTTTTAAATTTTTAAATTTTTAAATTTTTAAATTTTTAAATTTTTAAATTTTTAAATTTTTAAATTTTTAAATTTTTAAATTTTTAAATTTTTAAATTTTTAAATTTTTATTTTTTTAAATTTTTAAATTTTTAAATTTTTAAATTTTTAAATTTTTAAATTTTTAAATTTTTAAATTTTTAAATTTTTAAATTTTTAAATTTTTAAATTTTTAAATTTTTAAATTTTTAAATTTTTAAATTTTTAAATTTTTAAATTTTTAAATTTTTAAATTTTTAAATTTTTAAATTTTTAAATTTTTAAATTTTTAAATTTTTAAATTTTTAAATTTTTAAATTTTTAAATTTTTAAATTTTTAAATTTTTAAATTTTTAAATTTTTAAATTTTTAAATTTTTAAATTTTTAAATTTTTAAATTTTTAAATTTTTAGCAAGAGATTAGCAACTACCGTTGTCCACTCCAATGCATTGCAGGGTCGGTTGACGAGCATAATTGGATATGGGTGCGCGCAAACTTTATGCGTTATTTGCGCAGCAATAGCGTTTTTACTTTTTAGTCGTACTCTAGTAGAGTAAACGAGTATATTGTATTCGTGCAAATGTATGAAACAAGCAGAAGGAAGCGTCTAAGACCCCATATATTATTGATCAGCATCAAAAGCTTAGTCGATCTAGGCATCCGTCTGTCCGTCCGTCTGTCGGTCCGTATGAATCCCTAGATCTCGGAGACTATAAGAGCTAGCGAGACCCAATTTGGTATGTGGGGGAGACCCTTGTGGGGAGTCAGATCAAGTTTGTTTTTAGATTTTGCCATGCACCATCCCGCCCCCGCAAGCCGCAAAAATTTATATCTTCCACAAATTATTTAGCTGAAACTCTGTTTGTATATGTATAAGCACATAATCTACCGATTTGCCGAGTTTTGTGAACATCCGATGGTAGTTGTAGACAAAATCGTAGAAAACATTTTTTATGAGTATACCCCAACCCCCATTTTGTGAATGGTATAATGATATTAGAAATTTTGTTTGCTGTCGCGCAATAGTGTTGTTCTTAAGAAAATTGTCATTTCGGAAATCATAAGAATAATACAAATGTAAACTACTTACTTCATATCGATATATAAGTCCATTACGTAATATTAGTTGTAGCTGTCGATTCTTATCCGAATGGGAATATTTCAATGGGAGCTCCTCAATTTTTTTGCTGAAAGAATTTACGTATGTTTTTCATTACTATTAACTACATAACAATTTTTTTATGAGGGATTCTCTTATTATGTTGTTTGAAGTATTTAGAATTCATTAAAAATTTTTACCAAATGCCTATTTTCTCTGCACACTGGTTAAGTTCGGGTTTTATCCAGATCGAACAACTATATCATATAGCTCCCATAAAACCAATTGTTAAGGAATGAACACATAATAGCATAACCTTTCTGTTTTTCTTCCTAATCAAACAAAATCCATTTAAGGACTCCTATGCCCACTAGCCTGATCTTACAAAATCAGAAAACTATATCATATAGCTAGCATTGTTCCGATTGTTCCGGAATGAATTTGAATTATCTATTATTTTATTATGGCTTTCTGAGGTGAGAAACTAACAGAAACTAACAGGAAAACTAACAGAAGAAATATGCAAGCAGACAGTTATCAGTCCACTAGAATATATTTTTATTCAAATTCGTTGTGTTAAGCTTTTCTTTCAGAAAAATTAATATGTTAAGTGGGGTGTTTTTATACAAATTGTTCTACGATTTTGTCTACAATTATTATCCGATCTTAACAAAATCGGTAGATTATTCATTTACAACCCGAGTTTCAACTAAATGCGTTAAAATTTGTGGAAGATATAAAGTTTAGTTTGTTTGTTGAAAAAACAAACTTGATCTGACGCCCCACAAGAGGAGTCTACATACCAAATTGGGTCTCTATAGATCTTACAGTCTCGGAGATCTAGGTGTTCACAGACGAACGGGCGGACAGACGGACATGGCTAGATCGGCTATTGATGCTGATCAAGAATATATATAGTTTATGGGGTCTTAGAAGCTTAGACTATTATTTTTAAGGGGATTAAGACTGATGCCCAAAGTAACAGAGGCAAATCAAAACTGTCTGCTATTCCTAAGCTTTTTGAAAAAATATTAACTTTACAGTTACAAAACTTTTGTGGTTCTGTAATTGCATTTGCTCTGCATACTTTTATTAAGCGTAGGTCTACCACCACTAATTTACTAGTATTTTCCTCTTTTCTAATACCAGCATTTAAGGATAAAAATGCACACTGACTTCAATTACACTGACTTCGGCAAAGCATTTGACTCTGTAAACCACTGTTTACTTATCTATAAGTAGGATCTTCTTGGCTTCAAATCCCATCCTCTTAAGTGGATTTCCGACTATCTTAATCTCAGAACTCAAAAAGTTCCTCTTAATAATAATAACATTTTTTTAATACTCTAAGCTCCTTAGGGTTACATCAGGGTTACCGCAGGGTAGGCACCACGGTCCCCTTCCGTTCACCTTATTTATCAACGACTTCCTCAGGTTCTATTCCATTCTCGTGTACTTATGTTCGCCGACGACGTTGAACTTTGTTTGTACTTCAACGACTGTTCCCACTTTAGGCTGCCAGGTGACTTTGATTCTTTCCTATCGTGGTGTCAGGACAACTTACTAAATCTCAACCGTTCTAAGTGCAAGTTATGTATTTTTTCGTAGCACACCGCTTCAGACATCCTACCTTCTTAACTATATACTTATACTAGAAATTATGTTCCTATTTATCTTCAGCACTGTAATTTAAACCATCTCTTGTATGAACCTTTTCGTGTCCTTTTGTGTAACTAAAATAATCTCTTTAACTTTATCTCTATCAATAACTCCAACTGCATTAACAAAACAACTATACTAACGCATCTAGCTAGTAGATAATGTAATTTTTGTACGGGTTGTTATTTTTTCTTTCATTGGAAGTGGTCA
>JBAMBM010000087.1:0-71365 GCA_037043425.1 Hirtodrosophila duncani | reverse complement strand
AAAGATAAAGCCTAGCTGAAGTACATTTGATAGACGAATCTTGGTTCAATGTTGTATGCTTTTAATTATGCATTTAAATTCTCATTATCAATTCTGGAATTCGAATACCTTGAACTGATCATATAGAGAAGAGTTGGTAACTGCAACTAACTCAGTGGGTTGAACAAACTGTGTCTCCCAGTCGCTTCTTCTATTTGGTCTAGCTGGCCCTAGCTCGTCCTTTATTTCTTTTTTTGTGTGGGCCTATTATCCTTAATGGCCTTAATAGCATGCTCGACTATAACAACTTCCTGCTGCTCCCTGCCTGCCCAGTGGCTTGCTCTGGCTGCTAGAGGCCCAAACTGTACTCAGAGCACAATTTTTTGCACGTCTTTGCAGTTTTCAATTATTTATGGTTTGTGGACGCCTTTGCCCCAAAAACCAGTTTAAACATAGCCAGAGCTCAGCGGCCGACACAAAATATGGCGCCTGCCCTGCGGCTGAGCCCATCTCTTCTACCTCCTCCTTCAGATTTGTCCAGCCCATTAAAGGTCTACAATGAGTGTTTATGCAAAACAGCTTTGCACTCGCGCGCCTCGGAGAAATTGCTTAATTTGGGTGTTGTGGGGGCGTCGGTGTCCAGACATTAGGCAATGAGTTGTGACGGTATTAGAACCATTTGGTCAATGGCCGGTACAACAACTAAATTCCTATCAAAATATTAGTTTACGGCCCTTGGCTAATGTCTACTTATTACACCCAACAGAGAAAGACTGGGTGAGACGAGCGGAAATTAAAAATATTGTAAATGTATCTTGAAATGGTCCTGTTTTCGAGTTGACGTTCTTGGTTATACATGATTAATGTTGCCGTTGCCGCTTTTGCCGCACAACTGCTGCTTTTAGCTTGAGGAAAGCGGACGGGAACCAATTTGCAAACTATCAATGCAGCATCACGCATGTGACAGGACATGCAGAACGATGCTAAATAGCAGCCTTCGATTTCGGTGATGCGCTGAAGGAAATAAATTATTTAAAGAATCAACTACAGCTGATTGCGAATGCCACATCGGAAGCAATTCCATTCATCGGAACAAAACGCTCAGTCAGCCGAGTCAAGATCAAATGCAGGTCCCTATCGATCCCATATACTTCCTCCCACCATACATGTGTCGATTTGGAGTATATGCAAATGCACCACGGCGGATTCAGAAGAAGAACGATTTCCGGTAAATTGCTTGTCTAAACTTCCATGCAGTGTAAATATGATGAACGTTTTGCGTATTTTAATGAAGCTGAAGAACTTGAAGCTATCTGGGTTCATTTACATATTTCAGTGTAACTGTTATGTTAATCGTCTCAAACTATCGGGTTCGCCATAACTTTGGCTCATTCTCTCCAGGTGCTCTTTTATATTTCAGTCATCGATCATATTCAAAGTTGTTCATATTCATATTCATAGGCAAAAATATGGCATAAATGCTCGACAGTTTCGGTGTTATTGTCCTTGCACCTCTGTAGGGGAGAGGAACTGCACTTAAAAGACGCCTCATAGATGCAAATCAAACTTTTAAAACAATTTATTATATAAAAGCTAAGTAATGAATTGATGAGCTAAAAACAAATATCGACTAATATAGAAATGTAGAATATCTCTGAATTCTATGATTTACGACAAGGTATATTATTGTTTTTAATGTAGGCGTGGCGTCATGTGTGTATTTTAACTCATCAAAAAGGTTTTAAATGATTTGCTGCTTTCTATCTATGTATCTAGGGCAATTTGATTGCATTTTGTTAGCATATTTTGTAAGTTCTTCGCACCCGCATTCCTCTTTCGGAGCCATTTTTTGACCATTTTTCTGAGGTCGATTCTGATATTTTGCTCTCAATTCCACACTTACGGGAATGTAATTATGCAATTATGTGGCTCTGTGATGTGCCCATGAAAATTTTGCTTGCTTTCGTTTCTGTTCATCTTGTGTTCCGCCTATACCAGAGTTTAGTTATCTCGTTTGGTGTACTAAAATGTTGTTTCATTTGCTCTCAATGGCATCGCCGCTATTGGCATTGTTCAACTACCACATTAGTTGATGTCTTGTAGCTTTTAGAGTGCTGTGTTTCGGAGGTGCCAATTCCTCTAATCAGTGAGAACTGTTCCTATTTGACAACTGATAGCTGCAACTCAATATCTTCTATTTATCTGCTTATACACAAAAAAGGGAGTTGTACATGACAACCGCCTCTTATTTTGCGAAATTGAGATAAAACTGCCAAATTTTTGCAACTGTGCGAGTGTTATCCATAGCGAATTAATGATTCCACAGTTTGATTTGTGATTGTTTTTTGTGCACAGAAATATCCACACGAAATGAAGTGCTGATAATTTTTTTTTTGAACATATTTACTCGCAGCAAGAGATTCGACATTTAGATCTTGTTCTGGGAGAAGAATTACTAGCAATATTTTACAATTTACTTTTTAACTTGTCGGACTAGCGAATTCTCTTGAGCCTGCTATTGCATGCCGTTCACGTTCCACACCACAATATGAAGGACTCATTCGGAGGGCAAAGTGGTCGGAAGTATGTGCCAATTAATTTACCGATTTGATTTAAAATTGTTTTCATAATAAATTTCTATAAATTCGTTCTATGAAAGCTAAATGACATTGATTTCTAAGCTCCATCAGCGTGCAGATATAAACTATGTAACGCTTAAGGCTTCTGAAATCTCGGGGTTAAAACAAATACACGGACGGACGTAGCTATATCGAATCCCCTCCTCATGCTACTCATACTTTATATAATGGGAAAACGCTTCTTTCTATGTGTAGCAGTAAGACAGCAGCACAACCATGTTAACTGCAATAGCGTCAGGGAACGCAACCCTATCTAGCCAATTCTCCAATCAGCAATCCACCAATCATACACATAGACTAAGTACACACTTGTACATACACACGGGCGCTACCGATTCCACAGCAGCTGAAACGGTCTCGATCGATGAGATCCTGATGTTCGCCAGAAGCCTAAATGTTAATAAGGTCCAAGGGCCTGATGGAGTCCCACGTCAGACGTTGAAGCTGGCCCTCTCTCTGCACCCGATCGTGTTCGTGGGAATTGTTCAACGAGTGCTTTTCCAGAGAGAGTCTTCCCCGGTATATAAAAAAAAAAAAAATAGTAAATCGTTGGTGCTGCTTCCTAAACCTGGGGGAAACTTACCACGAAGGTCCATCATCTTATAGGCCAATATGAAAAAAAAAAAAAGTATTCAGGAGAAGCTCATCTGCTCCGCCTGGAGTCGGCAATCGAAACAGTGGGTAGACTTTCCCAACCAATTTGGCTTCCGGAAAGCAAGGTCGACCATAGATGCTTTGGGCATGGTCACGTTGGAATAGCGACTAATGCTGGCCCAGTGGGCACAAGGTGAAGGGGAGGGAACAAGAAATACTGCCTCTTCATAGCTACGTTGGATGTCAAATTCGTTTAGCCGGCATTGTGTGGATAAAATACTGGAGGCTCTGGCTAGTAGACCGTCCCAGGATATGCTGGCATAATTAAAGCCAATTCAGCGGAAGATTACTCCAGTACTTGCCGCCAGGTGCATAGATAAAAGCCACCAAGTGTCCGCCGGCGTCCGTCAGATCATCTTGTCCACTACCGGAACATATTGTTCGATGGAATTCTGCGGATAGTTCACCCGGAAAGTGGATACACACGTCGTGGTATCGCTGAAAAAAAAAATGGTCGTTGTTGGCAAGGAGCTTAAAACGACCGAGGAAGTGTGCAACTGCAGCATCGCCCGTAGCCACCACTGGTTGACAGCGGCAGGCCTAGAGCTGGCTGCGCACAAGACTGAAGCACTTCTTGTCAGCAGCCGAAAGAAACTGGAAACGCACATACTGGTAGGCACCACTCCGATAGCCTCAATAGGGGCATAAGATACCTGGGGTCATGCTCGAACAAAAGGGCGGCTCTCCGGCGCTCTCTCCCGCGTAGTGTTGAACACCCGAGGTCCAAAACAGCAGCGTCGCCGGCTCCTCATTAGCGTAAATAGGGCTATCATCCTCTATGCAGCACCTATTTGGGGCCGAGTGATGGCGGTTCCAAGCTACAGCCGAGGCATTTGCGGGACCTACCGCCTAAGCGCCATACGGGTCATCTGAGCCTTCCGAACCACTTCGGACGGGCAGCTCTGGTCCTGGCAGGGATGCTTCCATTACAGGATTTAGTCAAGGAGGCAGAGCAGATTCATGCTGCTGCCGAAACTCACGTAGAAGCCCACACTACAGAGGGCTCACGCGGTTGGAGACGCAGCAGAGCATCACAAGGGGTGGCAGGAACGTTGGCACCATCAAGCACCACAAATTTATCCTAAACTTGGCAACGTGTAGTCGAAAACATGGCGAAGCCAACCTCCGCCTAACGCAGCTTCTTTATGGGCTTGGCCGCGCTCGGAGCTACCTTAAACAGTTTGGACATGACCAAACGGATGAATATCCTCGGTGCGAAGGCGACGGCAGTAGAATGCTCGCGCCCACGTGATCTTCGAGTGCAGGAGATTCGCCTCGTGGCATAGGCCGACTCTGGAGTGAAGTCATGGGTCGGCCCTATCTCACTAGGTAGCAACATATGAGCAGCTAGAAGAACTAGAAACAGACGAACAGACAGAAAGACGGATCAGGAATATATATGCAAATGTCTTAACAAGATTACAATACCCTCTACTAGTGTTCCAAAGGCCACACTTAGTAATACCCCTTGTGTTTTTTTAAGATATCAGAATTGCCAACAAGACAGATATAAAGAGTAAAAAATGTCAGTTGCTGGCTAATGCAAAATGAGAAAGCAGAGAGAAGAGCCATCTGCCGTAATGCGTTAGTCGACTTGGGCCAAATGGCTTACGAGGCTCCATTCAATTTGTTTATTAGCTTAAAAGGGGCAAATGCACTGTTGGCGTACAACCAAGAGCAAAGTCCTGAACAGGACATTATCATCAGACTGCATCGCCAAGCAGTGTCGTCAACCATGCAAGCATGCACAGCAAAAACTTTGCTCGCTGGACAGGGATAATTACTACAAGTTGGCAGAGCTACAACAACAATGTCGCAAAAGTACTTTAAGTGCAGTGTGACAAGTCTCATTACATTTAGTAGTTAAGTTGGTAAGCAACTGTATATAGCCATAGCTTAAGCATAGGATTAAGCAGAGTAGGAGTAGTTGTAGGATTCAACAATGAAGTTATTCTTTGGTTTTATAGGCTAAGCTAGAATTAAATAGGTATACGATTTGGATTTAGGATTTGGATAGCGTAGGCAAGCAAAACTATTGTAGCGTGGATAGGCAATTCATTGGCACCCTTTCTCGGCAACGCGGGAAAGCAAGGCAAAGCAAAAGCTACGAGGAGTTGGAGAGAAGGCCCCGCCCACGTGCTGCTGCTCGCACACTAGCTTAAGATCCGTCCACATATGCACACCCAAAGCCAAGGCAGCAAGCTACCCCAAAGGGCGCAGTACAGTGTGACAAGTAGGGCAACATTAACTGAATTTAGCCGCAGCAGCGCTGCAGACAAGATTGTGCTATGAAAGCTCAGACCCTAAGCATTGGAGAGCTCTAGGTTCTTAGCTCCGCTGTAAGTCCCCCAAATCGCACAGTGATGAATCCGGCAACTGGAGGCAGCAACAACAAAGAGTGCTACGATCAAAGTCAGCGAAAGTTGGTCCAAGACCCAGCAACGCCGCTCTCAATTCTTGCCGCCGCCTTCCCCCACGCCAGCTTATTCGTCGCAAGGGGTAAGCCTATTTATTCTACTTTCCTTTCGAGTTTTGAGTGAACTATGCATAGGTAGGGTAGTTCAGGGTTATCTAAGTGAAGTTATTCTATAAAATGGGACACTAGCTATTTTGATGGACCTCCATTAGATGGGTGTCTGCTAAGAAGAATACGAAACTCTCCCTATTATTCTAAAAGCTTGCCCTTTATTATTCCATAATACAACCCGCCTCTTCAAGGGAATTTCGCTACTTCAATTAACATAAATATAATTATGGAAAGTAATAGTCCCAAAAACTGCGAGAAACTGTATAAAGTATCTTAGAGTCGAAGCTTGCAACATTCTTGTTTTAACCATTTTGTTAAGCCATTTGACAGGTGTTTCTTTGGACCCAAACGTTTCGGGTTTTGAAGCTGACGGAAATGCAAACCCATAACTTTTGTCAAGTGCAGCCATCCTGCGCACACTTAATCGCTTCACCCAGAGTTTTGCCATTTCAGCAACCGCAGAATATGCTCCACGCAGTGCACATTTTGTGGGGTTCGAGTTTACTGGAAGCCGTCGTCTAGGGAGATGGTGATGCGGGGGCCTGTCGACGAGGAAGTTAATGTGTTGCAATCGTGGAATAGTTGAACAAGCATCGAAATTAGAGATTAGTATTCATGTTCCACACAGCACTGACATTGCCGGGCAAGAGGGGCGTGAGTTAGGAAGACACAGCGAGAAAGTTAGACCGGAAACTTTTTCTACCCAACAGAAGCCATCACGAGTGTCGTTGGGGAGAAAGAGATTGGTGATTAATATGACTCCTCCCGCCAAGACAACATGCTGATTATAAAGTGTATAAACTATGTGCGTCTCTGTATGTAAATGTGTGTGAGTCTGCGTGAGACAAGTTCCAAATTGTCAGGGAGTGTTACTGTCATTTCGTTTTGGCATCCTGTGAGCTGAACATTCTGTGCACTTTTATTGTTTAAGAGAAGGGCCCGCTAACAAACATATTTTTTAATACTTGTATAAAAAAAGAACACAAATACATTTACATTTAGATTTGGCTTCAAATAAAAGTGTACTTAAAATGGGTTTTTCGTCCTTGTTTAGTTACCGATTCGTGTGACCGATATTGGCTATATTAATCTTCCTCTCCTGTTCGGTTTAAGAATTGTGCGCCCAAGATTCTCTGATTGTCTGTGTCCTATTTGAACATCTCTTATCTTCTGATGGCAAATCCCGATTTTAAACATTTTATTCCATAATCTAACAGTTATCAAATTTAAAAAGAAATCAATTGTAAGTCTGTTGTCGTTTTTTGAGTCATCTCTCAAAAACAGTCTCAGCTTCGACGAATATAATATTTAATAAATCAATAAGAACGATACAGTCGAGCTCGCTTGTCAATAAAAAACCATGTACTTAGTAAGCTGCTATATCATATAGCAGACCGAATCTGATCAAATTCGGTGAACGAGCCTAAAGGGTATAAAAAAGCTACCTTCTTATTGAAGTACATAGAGTTTCGACTATAGCGTTCTTTTTTGCTGATTTGAGTAACACCGAAACCGGAAACTCCAAAAGACCACTCATGAAATAGTATTATTACTATATAACACTGTTCACAATCTAACTAGATGACAAGATGGAAATTTACAATAAGAAGTCATGTATCGTGCGTGAGTGTCAAACCCAGACTTAGCCGAAAGTTTAAGCATTATTGGAGCATTGCCAAAGAATTAGATAAATAAAGGAAGAGAGTGCTACGCACTCGTTTGTGTCTAGGAAAAACACTGAGCAATATGTTTATACAGTCATGTAAATGAGAGAGAAAGAAACAGAGTAAGAGTATACAAGAGTATAAATAGAGTGTGTTTCGGTGTTTCACTTGATAGCTTTCGATTAATATATATAGTTTATGGGGTCGAAATTAGAATTACATTGGGTCAACATGCTTGGGACCTTCTTAAATAAATAAAAACCAAATTTCGTTAGATTTGCATGAAAAAAAATTGGTTCTATGAGATCTACAGAGCTGAGCTGCATAAAATTTTGACTGCGAATGTGAAGCCTCATAAAATAAATTAAAAAGAAAATTGGTTTGATTTCGATAATAAAATGTTGCATTTCGATGAAAAATCTCTTCTATGGAGGCTATATGATAGATATAGTTGCCCGAACTGAATAAACCTTGGTCAACAGACCTAAGGTATTCTAAAATCAAACCAAACTTAGTTTGATTTGGAGGTAAAACAAAAATGTTTTATTCATTCTGAAAAATCACTTTTATGAGGGCTATATGATAAGTGGCGCAATCCAAATTAAATTTGGTCAGTAAATGTAGATACTTCTAGGACATATAATCCCCAAATTTGGTTCACTTTCAATGAAAATTAAAAAAGCTACGAAATAAAATTACCATAAAAAGTGGCCGTGGCAAATAAATAAAATTAACTTGATCTGGGTACATATTTATGGAGAATTCAAATGCAAATTTTAAGTTTTTAGCTTTTGTGGTTTCCAAGATCTAGATTTTCATGCATCCGAACAGACAGACATAGCTAGATCAACTCGGCTTATCGTACTGATCAGGAATATTTATACATTGTGGTGTTGGAAACGCTTCTTTCTGACTGTTATATAAATTTCACAAACTGAATATATCCTTGTACTATAGGTACAGGGTATAAATATTTAGAGAAAATGGGATGGGCAAAACAAAAGCGCAGAGGAACGGCCCACATCATGGCGCTCTTGAAAGTCTGCATTTGATTTAGCCCATTGAATTTACCAATGGATTGTATGGGCATGTTAATAGTAATTAATAATATTAAATATATTGGAAAGTAGAAAGAGCCTTTGATTTTATATGACATACAATCGCACTAAGGAAGCTGATAACAACTAATAAAGCGCTGAAATAAAAGATAAATGTTCTTAAAAGTCGCACCTTGAAAATTCGGAACGTTTTCAAATGTTTTCCGTGTGAATGTTCTGTTGTAAGCAAGAGAATCACAATCTCTAGAATTACCATATCAAGTTAAGTCCGATTAGTGCAAATTGATTGATGTGAAGCCACTTTGCCTCTATCGTTCGGTTTCCGATTTGGTGTTGATGTAATCTAGTAGAAAATGGCATTTCGAAAGCAATAAAGATAAATTAATTGCATTTTCTAACATGATCAAAAATGAGAAAAGACTAGAATTATAATGAATTATTTGTTTCTATTTGTACAAGATTCATACAAATATTAATGTATTCATAGGTGTACACCCTACCCCTTCACAAGTTCAAACTACTTCAAATGAATTAAAGAAACTAAGAGTATATTCTTTAACAAAGTTGACTTTGGTCTGACTTTTGCCCATTAAGCTTTCCTCTCTACCATTGTCTTCGCTCCGGCTATGTTAAGCTATCGAGGTACAATATACTGGCCTCCGGGTGTGGTCTCTCTCACCCACGCTGCTGGGATACAAAGAACATGACTACAGGATGCTGACGTTGACGCCGAATACTGGGGCTACGTTGCGGAAACTTCACTTGGCCAACGGAATCAGCAGGCATAAAATAAAAAATATTTCAACTGCTGCTCGACTGTGTGTCCTCTGGCTGGTCCTGTGTCCTGTACTTATGGCCTGTGTCTTGTCAAGGCCTATTTCTGTTCGGTTGATACATAACGCAAGAATTGTCTTAAGTGCAAGTCCTTGTGGCGTCGACGACGTCTAGGCGGAAAAATTTGGGAAGGAGGGGACGCATATCAACTCATTTGCAATTTCGATTGACTAAGTGGCCAAAATGAGCGAATGTGCTGGGAATGTTAACAATGGATGAGAGTCTAAGAGAGTTGGACTTTTTAAATGTAAATATATTTACTGGGGAGTCAGAAATGCATGTGTCAACACTTAAATTGTTGGTGAATTTGTACATCCTTGAAACAAATTCAATGGTACATTATACGCTTACATCTACTAGCCTTTGAATATCTTTTTACAGCGCAAAAAACATATAAAAATTACGCGCGCCAATATCCAATTATGTTCGTAAATTCGCCGCAATCAAATGAAGCAATAAATTTAAGTATTTTCACATGAAAATGTCAAAGACTTTATAGCTTGCTGTGACACCCCGACCAACAATAATAAATTGCTTGTTTTTACATCGTTTAAGCAATTAATGGACTGAATAATTGCGATGATCCCCCGCAAATTTCCAGCCGGAAAAGTAAGCCACGAAATTCAATCGATTGCAGGATGAAAATGTGATACGTCTAGGGCAATACTAACATCTCTTGTAAGATATACGCCATTCACAAAATGGTATGGAATTTACCAGAATTTTATTTGGATTGGACTTCAATTATAGTAGTATAAGACCGACATGAAAAGCACAATCCAAACAAAATCATTGCTACTCAGGTAATCGTTAGCATGTTTATATATTCGATCAATTAACGTAGCCATTGCCATTCCCGTGCTTGCGTAACTTCAAAGTGGTGCTAAAATTTCCACCTACCTAAATAAACCTCTCCTGGTCACACTCTTGGCGGCTAACTGTCTATTTAAATATGTGCACCCATGTGGGTACATGTGTAAAGCTGAACCGCTACTGTCATGTTTGTCTTTCCATATGCTCCATGCACATGCGTGTGTATGTATGGCTAGACTTATTTGCTTAGCCGCTTAGGCTTATAAGTTAAGCCAAAGTTTTGACCAGGCAAGCCATATGCACACAGAACCCGCACACTCCCTCGGATACGCACACATAAGCAATGAGCCCCTCGCCTTGTCGACCTTTTGTGTGTTTCATACACTCAGCTTTGGACAGACTCAAAGGTACAATGGTACACGATAAACAGTGTCCGAAAATTTGAAATTGTTAATGTTTGGTGAAGCAGTGTCAGCCAGTAATCAGCTAAGCCCCGAAAACCTCAAACCGAAGGCTGTCATTGTCGCGGCCATATTTAAGTAAAGTTTTCATGCTCTCATGTGCACATAGTAAGAGGATTTTCAGGGACCACGCATTTCCCTTCTATTCCTTCCCGGCGGCCATGCAAAAGCGGATTATAATCATAAGCGAAAATGAATGATTTAAATATTTACTATTTACAGCTTAGTTATCCAAAATTGAAAAGGTAAAAGACACCCAACGTTTTGGCCCTTATTTCGGCAAATCGGTAGATTATGTGCTCTCTAGCTCTTACAGTCTCCGAGATCTAGGTGTTCATACGGACGGACAGACGGACATGGCTTGATCGACTCGGCTGTTGATGCTGCTCAAGAATATCTATATACTTTATGGGGTCTTAGACGCTTCGTTCTGCCTGCTTCATACATTTGCACGAATGCATTTACTCATATCGCCCCCATATAACAAAGACATCTAGACATTAGACCTACAAAAGCGAGAGCACAAAGCTGTGGAAAACTGTCTGCAAGTTTAGGATTATTATCTTTTGGCCATTTGAAGGTCATGACGATTAGCCCACACACAAGTAACAACAACAACAATCACCTGGTAATCACTTGCCACTGGCGTGACCAAAACAAGGCCGCCGTTGCGAGTTTCAGCAGAGGAATTTGAAATAGGAAGGGGTTAAGTAAATTTGCTTTTGGGGCAAATCAATAACCATATGACATTTTAAGCAAGCAGAACACTGTCTGTGTCATATGGTGGAGTTACATTTAACTTAAATGCAATACATATACCCCTGCACAGCTTTTGGTAAAAAAAAAGAAAATTTAAAGCGTTCAGCACAGAGGCAGGGCTGAAATCAAGCAGGGCCCAATGGGCTTTCCTCACGACGCACAGGATAAAGCATGAAAGAACAAAAAAAGTTGATGGCTGAAGTATGGAGGCTAGCTTCCTTTGCCCTGGCATTTCATCTACAGCTCAACTTAGCATCTCTCGAGGTCTCGGCGCCTGTTCAACAGTTTGCCTGCCAGGCAGGCTGCAGGACCGTACCAGAGCCAGTCATAGCGTAGGCCTCTTTTCAAGCAAGGAGATAACTTAAGTTGTCCCCAGCAGGCTCATTCGTTGAACAACAACAGCAACAACATCAACTGAAAGGTTCACCTTTTCATGTAAGGCAGAGCATGAGGGAAATGTGAGCCTAGTTTGGGGCATCACCAACGCTTTTATAATAGAGACACTTTTTTTTGGCAGTTGTACTGACAGTTTAAAGAAAGCGCGGGGTCTATAGCCTGGTTGCAAAAGTAAATAAGAGTTTGCTATTATTTCTTTTTCATAGCTTGGTCAACTTTTTATAAATATCGTGAAATTTTGTAAGTATACTGATTTCTATAGAGTGCAAAATTTTGTTCATTTTTTCATTACATGCCGATTTCTACGCTCGATGCTAAGTCGATTCCCGCCTATCTGATCCATTCAGCATCCGTTCCGTATACGAGACACCAAAGTATGATCTCTTAGACTATAAGAGTAAACGAGTAGATGTATTCGTGCAAATGTATGCAACAGGCTAGAGCGGTTCCGCCTTGTGCGGGACGTCTGATCCTCAGTCCGTCCGTATGAACACCTAGATCTCGGGACTATAAAGATAGCGACCCCAAATTTGGTATTTAGCCCGCCATGGGGCGTCAAATTTCAAGTTTGCCTTAAAGTTTTTATACAACCTCCCGCCCCCGTAATTAAAGTTTTAAAGCTTTTTTTCAGAGGTGACCTTGTAGTTTTTCTCATAACTCATTGCTTACCATTAAACTCATTAAATACTTACAGGTGATTTGTACTATGTCGGAAGCCAGTCGACGCCTCGGAATCCTGGACACTCGCGCACACCCGTCAAAGCCCAAGGCCTGTCCGCCATGTTGGCCACTTCGTTCATCTGTCTTAAAGGTTTGCATCCTGCTGACTTCGTCCTGGTGCTGGCGTTGAGTAATGCATGCGTTCGAGTAATGGAGGCGGGAAAAGAGAATATGCTCGATGGGGGTGGCCAGTTCATGTACGATAATCGATGCAAAACTAATTAATCACAGCCTTGAATAGAGAACGACGAAGGAAAGGTAAGATATTCCACACATTTCAGCAACTTAATGCAGCCTAACACTGCGTCTTGCTCTACAAAAAATAAAATATTAGATGACGGCACTATGAAGAAAAAGAAAAGCTTACCCCGAGAAATATTATTATGCAGTCAAAAATGGAATGTGGCAAAAGTTTTAAATAAAATTGGTCGGAAGTGAAGTCAAAAGTTGTTCTGCTACTGCCGATGTGATTGATAAAAATGGCAGAGAAGAGTTGACTTAATGCAAAGGGAGGGCTTTCCCAAGTCACAGATTTAAATTATGACAGAAACGGCTTCCTTATGGCTGCTGCACTGCCATTTCCTATTCTATCTCCACATCCATCGAATCCATCGCATGACAGACGAGTCAATCAATATAAATACGAAGCAGTTCGTTGTGTCAATGGTTAGTCCAAAAGAAGAAGAAAACTCTAGAAAATATGAATTAGCAAATTAATAGAATGGCAAGTAAGAGGAGTGCAAATAAAATACTGACGAAAGGCAACTCAAAGCAGTGCAAATTGTTCAGATTTATTAAAGAATCGCAAAGTTTGTAAGTTAAGCAAGCCTAAGGAGAGCGGTGGAAAGGTGTCCGACATTAATTTTGCTTTTAATTGTGAATTGTGTTGTTTTCGGGAAAAACTCGAAAAACGAAAATAGTTTTCAAAATATTTTACTAATTATAAATTTGTAAGAAATTTATGTATAAAATACCGGAACCATAACTGAAACTCATTTGTCTGTAACAATTCAAAGAGCAAATGAGTATATGGTAATTCCATTTCCTTCTCAAGTTAAGCAGGAGTTGCATTGGCTATAATTTTCAAAGCAGATTGACTGCATTATGTATAAACCCGCAGCAACTGCTGTCCATACAAACATCAGCTCTAGCTATAGACTCTTATCTTGGGCAAACAAGTGGTCTGTGACTCTGCCTCCGCCCTTAGCTCTGCCTCTAAGGCAGTTTCCTTTTTTTCTAGCCTTCCATCCTGCATAGCCTCTCGATTTAGCTACTGAATCTGCTGCCAAAGTGTAAACCGTTGTTGCCATTAAGCCATTTGTCAGTGTTTTGTCGCCAGCTAAGAAAACATTGGTTTCGTTATGGATTTCTTGCCAAGTTTTGGCTTTGAATTTGGGCTAAGTGATTTGGCATTCAATCAATGAGTTCCTAACCAAGGTCCATACATACTTATGAGCTGCTTACAGTCAGTCGTGTCCGAGTTGTATTTGCATTTACGATTCGGTTAATCAACAGTTATTGTGGTACGACGACTTATGTACCTCTTTCATGTGGCATAATATAAAAACTGTTCTATAATATATTTTATCCAGTGTCCTTGCCGCAGTTAGGGACTTTGCAGCAGTAAAGGGGCCCTATCATACATTTCCGCAAATCTTCTCTTAAATTTTCAGAACTCCAGCAGGCTTCATTTAGTTTCAGCCACAAAGAGTTGGCTTCATGAACAGCTCCGCACATCAATTGGTGACATTCATTATGCCTGAGAAAGGACAGCAGTGGCAGTTGCAGTCTACACTCAATAAATCAAGAAATATCCTGCCTAAAAACAGTCCTGCAAGTCTTTGATTGCGACTGCAGCAAACGTTTGTGTCAATGTGCAGGTCGATTTTAAGCCAAGAATTTCTTGCTGCAGTTGTGGAACAGTTGCCTCCAGTTCTGTTTCTCATTTAACTTTTCGGATTTCTCCAATTTCTCATATGCATTCTTTGGACTTAGATGTGGATAAAGTTCCGTCGTTTTTTGAACTAGGGAGTTTTCTTTTGTTCACAGTCAACTTTCATTGGTATTTGAATGCAGCCGTCACTATATCTTCGGCAGGTTTCCAACCAGTTTTGAACACAAATTTGTAGCATTAGATAATTTTTACTTTATCAAAAAACACAACGGATGTAAAAGAATTGCTAAGTCTACAACTGCTTGTTGGTAGCCAAACATATATTTGTTATTGATAAAGGATGAGTGAAGAAGAATGAACAGAAATGCACTTATAGGCAGGAAGACAAGCTGCGTAATTTAACTTTGACTAGACCTTAATAATGCCACAGTAGAGCCTTGTCGACAGTTGAAAATCCTTTACCAATTAAGTTTTATGTAATTTTTTAAATTGCAAATACCTTAAGAAAGATATGGCAACTTACATTTAGATGAAAAGATTTCTTAGGTTTCTGATGTTAAAAGTGCAGCCATGCTTACTACCTTGCGGGGATTCTGAATAGGAATCCTTCTCACTTGACACTTGCCGATTTTGTGGCTTTCTTAATCAGCATAAGTTGATTGAACTCTGCATAATTTAGAGCAGCCAGGATGTTGCCAGAATACGAGAAATGAGCATGAGAGGAAAACAGACGGATGCGGATGAGTCTTGCTGCAGATGCCATTTCCGCCAGCTTGGACTTTTAACTACTCTCATTAATTAACAAAGTTGTAGGTAAACATCAAGTAAATAACTAAAGAATACTTACATAAAATACCTGTTAATTTGTGAAGTAAAAAACACAAATAAGATTGCTGATCATCTCGTTCTCTCAAAGAATTGTAGCATGTTTTAGCTTGGGCCCTCTTTGTGCATAATTTTGTTTAGTTCTATGTTATTTAGCGCAGCTTAATCATCAATCTAACCTACATTACATTAGTTACTATTTATAAATACTCAAATTTACAGATAAAACTTGCTAACTTTTGTCGCGGCGAACCATGCCAAACCATGGCTCAGAAGGAAGGAGATGAAACACTGCAGGATATCAGCAAAATGGCACACCAGGCAGTGATGTCAAACGACAACAAATTAAATGCAAGTCTAACTTTGGTCCAGCTACGACAAGTAGAACAACGAAAAGTGTGAACAAATTTAAACATACACACAAACACAAATTTGAAATCGTGGTGCAACTTTTACAGTCATAAAAGTGCGAACCCCTTGATAATCTTTTGTTAAGTTTAGTAATTTAGTTGAATATTAGGTTTAATTTGTTAAAATCAAAAAGATTATGGAAATTTAGATGCTTCGTTCTGCCTGTTACATACACTTGCACTAATACAATATTCTCCTTTACTCACTAGAAACTATGCCGCAGCGCAGTTTCTGCCGAAAATTGCTTTTCCCAACAATGTGGCTTATAGCATCCTGCAACATGTTTGTAAATATCCTGCAACATGTTAGCTAGGCATGTTTGTAACAGTCTTTATGAAAACTGGGTCTACACATGTTTACAACCCAGCTTGTCTCTTTCTTTCACATGCACGCATGATATGTCTGCATGTATTAATATGTGTATGTCTCTGCTTATATATGTATGTTTGATTGCATATATTTACATATACATTTTATGGAGAACGTTTTTAACGATTTTTTTCTTATTCTTATCATGTACAGCTCTTATCCGATCTCAATTAAATTCGGAAGATTTTAAGGGAATGTGAGTTTATGAGTTTAAAACAAACTTGATATAACGCCTCGCCTCACTAGGGTAGTCTACATACCAAATATGGTGTTTCTAGCTCTCATAGTCTCCGAGATCTGGGTGTTCATACTCGTCTGTTGCTCCTGATCAAGAATCTATACATTTGCACGAATACTATATACTCGCTTCGTCTATATAGAGTACGAGTATAAAAACATCGTATCTTCATATTGTGCTTGCCTCTCATAAGGCAGTGCCCTCTTTGCAAATATACCCCTTTCTCATTCCGACTGCCACTTTCCGCGGAATATATGTTGCAGGAAAATAAGTCACTTTGATGTTAAGCGGAAAGGTTATTCCTACACTCTTTCCTCTCACTCTCCGCTGTTTAGCTACCTTTTTATAGATGTATCAATGTGTAAGCGGAGCATTTCCATCAGCCTGAATAGCTTTGAAATGCAATACGCACTCGGCACAAATTTAGGTAGGTGGAAATTTCTTGCCTGCATCTTTTTCCCTCTTCTATCATGGGCTAACTCACTGATTGCCAATTTAGCACAGCTTTTGCCCTTATTTTCTTATTTAATATTCACAATATGTTATTTTTCATTCTCGCCATTTATCTTCTGCTGGAACCGCCTGTGGTTTGTGTCCTGCGAATGCATCGGGTCGTGACCCTTTAAGCCCTTAAAATCTGTCCACTGCTTTCGTATTCATTCGCTTGAATAGAAGTTAAATTTAATTGAGAATTCCCCAAAGAAATCAAGCAAAAGTTCAAAGGGGGAGCCTGAGAAAAAGGGGACATTACAAGTGTCATCAGCATAGGTAAAACTTTTGCTTGTGCTTAGTTGACTTTCTTATATTGAAGTTTGCTTCTTTTGGTAATTGACCAATGCACACTGGGTAATTAATAAGCTTAATTACGTTTAAATTAGTTAACGAATCAGACTCATACGCCTTAAGTTGTTTCAAGGATTAAAAGTGGTATACGCTCCTCCCAGTGGACATTCTCGCAGAGACACAGCAGAGAATTTTCAGCAGTTTTGACTTCTAGTTTAATTAGGCATTATTTGTGCTTTAGCTGATTTTGGGCGATCTTAAAGGACTTATTCCTTAAACAAAAGATATAATAATGCGTTAGAAGACACAAAAACTTCGACAAGAAAAAAGATTATCAGAAAACCAGCCTCTGCTCTCCTCTGCAGCTGTTTAAGCCGCCATTCAACCGCATTGGAACATAAAAGTTGTCGCAAAGGAGTTTAAAATGCTATTTTCAACATTGGCAAATATATTTGAAATGTGGGCGGTTTTCGTTAAGCGAGAATACTACAACAGAGAGAGAGAGAGAAGGAAGTATAATTTATGCACAAAGTGCAGACTGGCAGAGACTATGAAATGTGTAAAAATATATTTTATTAGGAAAATGCGAACAGTGAAATGCTGTGGGTGGACAGGAAGGCAAAAGGAAGCACACTTTTTAAAATTTCAAAAAGTGAAGCCATTCGGGACAGATCTTTATTGAAAAGGCTGCAGACGGGAACATGCACATCCTCGCACAAGCACGCCGGTGACAAAGCAGTAAAAACGTCGAAAAATCCTTGGCATAGGTGCTTCTGACATGTTTAACACATCATTCTGAGTCAACAGCAGCACCTGAAATTTTCAATATCAACTGAAAAGGAACTGTTGCGTTGCGTTTAGTAACTTATATTATAACACGTGCGTGTAACACTTTGAATAAATCGGACTACTTGTAATACGTATGATGTGTGTATGTGTATTTATAAGCACATAATCCACCGATTTGCCATATGAAAACATTGTGAGTGTGTTGAATATTATCTTATAGTCGTTATATCGACTATAGCGTTCTTATTAGTTTGACAGGTATTTAATACATTTTCTTATGAACATAGTGAATTTGTTTAAACTTTTAAAAGCGGTTTCGGCTTATTCATAACATGTAAAATGTTGTATAAGAAGATTATTTGCTTGTTATCAAATAATAATTTGTGTTTTTTTTTTTTATATATATTTTTAATACCATTCAAAAGTTTTATTCAAATCCAAGCCATGCCAAACAGAAACTGCTTTTTTTGAATTTTTTGAATTTGAATTCAAAATGCCTTTTGTTTGAGCTCCAAACGCCATTTCATTTTGAGATTTTTGGGTGCTCTTCAGTTTTATAATGATTATTATAATTTTTAGTACCAGATTTATTCTGTTCATGGAGCGCTAACTGATATATATATAAGCATGTATGTACGTCCAAATATTTGCATATTGGAGCTTTAGCTGTCTCTGGCCCCATGGAGTGTATATATTCTTGATCAGCGTAATAAGCCGAGTCTTATCCGAATTGAATATCCAAGCTATGGATCGAAATTTTAAACTTTAAGACCCTTAAAACAGATACGAACTGATATTGCTCACTGATATAATATTAAGACGGCAATTTAATCTGATGGACACAGATTGCTTCTCAAAGCCATGAAAATTTGTTTGCCGATGCCATCGCAGATATTGCTGGCCATTGCTGACTAATGAACTAGATTTCCCCTTTGGTCTGGCGCTGGCTTTTAAATAAATTTTAATTTAATAAATAACTTAATGCAGCAACAATATCAACAATATCTATACTTATAGCATATTCAAAGCTGTCCTGCAGCTAATAAGTGTATGATCATATGATTTTGATTTAGTCCCTGCCTACGCCTACGAGCTCTTCCAGCTCCTGTATCCGTAAGTAATTGGCTTCGCAGCATGTCCAATCTAACTGATGAATTCACTATTTACTTGGCTTGATTCTTGACTCCATTTCGAACATCGTAAATTTACACACCGCAATTGTTTTATTTCCCCGATTTGCAAAAAACTATGTCAGAAATCCATTTTACCCATTCCAAAAGCCATTTTGGTATTCATTTTATGTAGATGTGAATTATTTAAGTATGCTAAAAAGAGATTCTAACATTTGTATGTGAATTCTGTTAGGCTATTAGTATAATGTTTATAATTTCTTAGATCAGTTAATGAAAACGCTGCTTACAATTAAAACAAAAAGGCAAACTTACATATATTTCTCTGCAACCTTTTCATCAAAATACTCTCGTTCAGAAAATCAGACTTAAGTCGATGGTTCATGCAATGCTACAAGCAGTTTAAGATAAGACCAAGGCAGACCGGCAACAAGAAACACAAGGTTCAAATTTAGCAATCAGCAGAGCACGGAAGACAGCCTTTGTGGTTGTTTTTACGTTTCTATCTGCTTCTGTCTTCACAAATACAATACCCCGTTATTGATTATAGGAATGGCATAAGCACCGCATGGATAACTCCATATTTTGTGGAACTAGCAGAGAGTGGAACGTGAAACAATGCGAGAGACAGAGACAGAGAGGGAGAAGTGCATAGTGACAGATACAGCCGCCTTCTTGGCATTGTTAATCAATGCATATGTGTCCTGTCTGCCTCCATGAGCCGTATTGGTGCCGCCTGCTTCCTCTGGCTTCACTCTGCTCCATATTTTTCAGCATCTCCTTTCCCTCGCATTTCTTTCGGAGCAGACACTTCCTGGTCAGTTTTAGCTTAGAAGTTTCTGACCATATCCTGGACGGCACTGGCTTTTCATATACACTTCATTTACAAAACGAAAAATAATTTCCGTTATGATTTCCTTTCTGCAGTGAAGTTGCAATTTGAAGTTCTTCCACATAGCCAATTTTGATATCTTTAAAGGAAATTTGAATACGTCAAAACGTAAGTACAAGTTTTATTTAAGTTTTTACCATAACTTCAGCATTGAAAAGGGCCAACTCAATTGCCGGAATGCCAGTAGATGCAGTTTCTGCATTGAGACACGAATAAGAAAATTTCTGTATACAGCAAAAACAATCAGAGTACTGTTTTACCCAACCCATTTGGCAGCTACCTCTTTTTCAAGCAAAAAACGGACTCTATTCCGACTATACAAGATTGTTTATAGAAAGTCTTGGATGTGCAGGTGGATTTGAATTGTGATACTGCAAATTAATTTCTAATTGAAGCTAGTGCGTGTGAGAGACAAATATCTTACTTATTAGATCATATGAATAGAATACACAACTCCACCTTGAAGACAATCAGAAGCAGCTGATGCATTCTGTATTTAAACAATTTTCTAAAAATACCTGAACGTCTTGGATAGAACACAACGAACATGGCTCTCTAGCAAGAGTTAATTGAAGGCTTTCCCCTTCTTATCTAACTTTTGAATAAAGCCACATATGTATAAACTTTCCTAAGTTATATTAATTTGTGGACAAAGTTCATCAGTAAAATATTTTTAATCAACAACCTTTCTTTCACACAAATCTTCTTAGCCTTATCTACTCTTTTTCCCCTACTTAGGGCAATCCTAACAAGAGCAATTTTTATACAATGTCAGAAAGTTTACAACGCATAGAAGAAAGCGTTTCCGACTTTATAAAGTATATATATTATTGATCAACATGATAAGGGGAATCTATCGTATAGCTCCATATAACCGATTCTTGCGGAATGAACACTCAGAGCATAACTTTTCTGTCTTTCAGTCCAAATTAAAACAATGCTTCCTTTGGTATCCCTTGCATCCATCCACTCCGAGTTCAGTTCTAGATCGGTTTACTATTTTCATATAGTTTTTCTTGTTCTATTTTTCATGATATATTTTCATATTTGGGCGACCCAAAGGCAAAACATCCGATGCTTTTAGCTCGAATGTTCGCAACGCAGGGCGTGGCATAGTCGCAGAGCAAGTGAAGAGCTGGCGGCAAAGACACTTCTGACTCAGCTTAGTAGTCCGATGTGGTCCCATGACTTGCGAAATAATGTGTATGAATCAGCAATAGTCAGCTGACAACATCAGGCTTCCCTACTTGATTCTCAAAATTGTTAGTTGAGCAGCTGTAAATAGGGTTGAGGCCATTACCGCCACTGGCTGTAGCTGTGGTTCGGCCTTAGGGTTTATTTATTTTTATGGTTATTTTTTTCCGTTTATTTTATTTCTAATAGAAGTGTGCAGATTTTGTGCAGCGCTGCGATTCCTGCCTGAAATATCGTTTTTTTTTCTTTGATCTATTGCATTCAACTTGATGAACTCTTCTGCAAATTCAGTTGCGTCCGCTGGATTCGCATAGCCAAATTCCGCAGAGGAAAAGCACTTGAGGACGTTTCATCTTAATGGTTCCATCAATACGACAGACATGACTCGAGGGGAAGTTGAAGAATATTTTGGTAGGGGCCAAATCAATGGTATAATAATGACTATGGACGAAATACCCTCAAAAAACTAAAGTTTTTTTTTGTTAATAAATGAAATGTGGAATTCGGTTTTTTTACAAGACAAGAAAATTCATTATCTGTCACAATTGACTCATAGTCGGGGATGTGACCAACCCAAAACACTCAGCTCGGAGACGCATGACCGCCGAAAAAAAAAAAAAAAAGCTAAAGTGAGAGATACGTTTTTCATTGTGGCTGTCATCTTAATCAACGTTGTACTTATACCCTTGCATTGGTATATCACATAAGTTATTGTTGCATTTACATTTCCATTTATATCTGCTACATTTCTACTGACATATTTTTTCTCTGAAACCGACCATACTTGGGTGAACGTAAACAAATAAAAGTTGTACAGCTGCTGAACATGAAAGAAAATACAATGCTCTGATAGTGAGTACAAGAATGGGTAGTCGGCATCCTAGGGAGGGCTGCATAGCAGGGAAAAAAGCTAGAAAGAATGAGAGAGAGAGAAGTGGATAGTGAATGATATAGCCGCCTTCTTGGCGTTATTAATCAATAAATGAATGACTCCAGTGGACCATTCTGGTGCTTCCATTTTCAATTATATTTTCCTTCCATGACAAAATAAATATACATTCATATTCATGGTAAACTAAAGATAAAATATTTACGGATTAATTTTGCAATAGATTTTTAATGTCAATCAAGGCGAAAAGATATGTACATAAGTGCAAAAGACATGTACATAGTACATGGTGTAGTTGCTATTATTGAAAGCGCTGACATAAATAAAAAATTTGTTTAAAATGTAAAAGAAAATATTTGAAAAAATTTAACCAATTTAACAAAAGCCATGCGTTTTAAGTTGTTCGAAGTTCAGTTTTAAACTTCATTTTTTTGTTTGATTCATAAGTAAAATATTTGTAGCCAACAACCGTTCGTATCACATTTGTTGTGTTCTCTTACACATATATCAAGTATTACCCCCTTCCTTCCTTCCTTAAAAGAATCCTAAAAACATCAAATAACAACATACATTTATGAAAAATTTCCACATTATTACACTGTGCACGTTGACTCGCTTTACACGCAAAGCCAACGCGAAATAATATGCGATTTGTAGTGTGAGTCAGCGGGTCAGCGGGGAGGGGCAAACTAGTCAACCGCACATAAAAGGGTTCCCTAATTTAGCTACAAAATGAACGGAAAGTAACATGAAAAAGGCTGCCCTATAACAGATAGTAAATATCATGCAATTAGAGCTTTATTAAGGCGATATTTAATTGTAGCACAAACTCTTTTAATTTAAAGAATGTTTTTTTCATACCAGATATATAATAAGAATTAACTGAAAATTTCCTGGAATTCCATTTCACATCTTTTCGAGGATGCTTACTTTTCTACTTTAGCTGTCATTCGAAGGCAATGAATTACCAAGTTTAGAATACATTTTTGTTCTTGAGAGACTTGAAGTATTTTCACATCTGGGAACAAAAAAACAGCTGTTTAACAAGAAATCAAATATCAATAACAAATACATATAATGTGATGTATAATATTGGGAATACATCGTGAAAGAAGTTGGAGCACATCGTGCCTATACTAGCCTGCTTCTTCTTCTGCGTTCCTTTGGCTTAATTTTTGCAATTTTTCTTCATTTCAATTGAAATTTTTACATTTTTATGACACTATTATTCATCTGCTTTTCTTACCACTGTGACTAGTTTCATTCCGCGTTGCCAATCATTCTGAGTGGCATTGCCAGAGAAAACAAGTAAGAAGGCTACAGTCGAGCATGCTCGATGCTAAAATACCCTGTACCTAATAAGCTGCTGCATAATATAGCAGACCGCTCTTGATTAACTTTGGTCAACGGACTTGGGACCTATTCAAATGGATACAAACAAAATTTGGTTTGCTTTGGATGTATTCATTCCGCAAGTGTCAGTTCAATGCTATATGATGTATTTGCTATATGATATATTTGTCCGATCTGTATAACATTGGACTTCCTTAAATGAACACAAAACAAGACAGGAAAGCTAGCTCTGTATGGAGTGGATACACGGGATCTTAAGTGTTCATTCCGGAACAATCGGTTATATGGTAGCTATATGATATAGCTCTCCGATCTTGATCAGAACAGGCCAGCGGACGAAGGGGCTCCTCGAATGGATGCAAACCGAATTTGGTTTGCTTTGGATGAAAAACAGAAAAGTTATGCTGCTAAGGGTTCATTCCGAAACAATTGGTTGTATGGGAGCTATATGATATAGTTATCCGATCTGGAAACTCGAACATAACCAGCTCTGTAGCTTTTAAAACTTCTGAGATGCTGATCAAGAATACTTTATATAGTCGGAAACGCTGTCTTCTATGCGTTATAAACTTCATTGCAAAGTCAATATATATTTATGTAAATGGTATGAATACAAAAATTGGTTGTTTTTTATCCAAATTCAACCAAATGTGGTAAATTTCAGACTTAGAATCCTTTACGTCTGTGGACCAAAATTGATCCACGTCGGAACACTATTTCATATTGATCCCATATAGCTGACCAATTGAGAATGAACTCTTAGCATTTCGGATTTTTTGTTATGTTTTTATCCGAAATACAAAAAATTTGGATCGTGTCGGTCTTAGAAGCCTCCACGTACGCTGCCCGAATCTCAACCGAATATGCAAGGCCATGTGAGCTTCGGCTACCAGAAGTTTTTCTTTCTTTCTTCTTTTCTGTCTTGTTAATTTTAGGGTTTTTCTTCTATCATTCACGGGAGTTGCTTACGTTATAATTGAAAGCGCAATATCTATGTAAATACACATAACTGATTTTAGATATCTTGAGTGTACATAGGGCTAGCACTTCTGCACGAATTTGCATTATCATTGCTCGATATATACCTACACACACTCTGGTTTATATATAAACTCAAGTTTCCACACACACACACATCTATACTAAGAGACACTTTCACAATTGTTGCGATTAAATTAATATTTGAGCTTTTCTTCCATAATCGTTCAGTGCCTCCAATTGCTGGTTACAATTTAGGCCTCCGAACTCCGTTGGCCAAGCGCCAGATTCGCCGCAGCATTTGGAATCGGCTTCCTGCGCTGCCGACTTCTGGCTTCGTGTTGGAGCTGCGTTGGCATGACGATGCTTACCCAGAGGTTAGTTGGTCTTATGTCAATTTAGACTTCACAAAGCGCGAACAGATACAATAGCAGCGAGCGATGTAATATGGCAATGGGCCAGCGAAGTCAGCCTAAGCTGGATTGACATTAAAGCAAATGCAAATATGTGACGCGGCAGCGCCTCGCCACAAAGGGGGAAGGCATAATGGAGTACGTGCAACTGCGCTTTTGCCTTGCCTTTCTTTTCGTACTGACTCTTTTGGGCTCAACATCCACGCCGTGCTTAGACCAGCCCTGAACAATGTATGGCAGAAAAACAGAGCACGAAATAAGCGAAAAGCAATCAATTTATAACTTTGCAAGAGAAAACAAGTAATAACGCTATAGTCGATATTCCGTACTCAGCTTTTAGTCAATATTCGACACACTCAAAAGAATGAAAAATAATTTTTTTTTTTGTCGATTTTGTCTACAATCCGATCTTAACAAAACTCGGCAAATCGGTAGATTATGCGTTTATGTGTTATAATTTGTGGAAGATATAAAGTTTACGGTTTTCGGGGGCTTGAGGGATCGTGGGTAAATTTAAAAAACAAACGATCTGACGCCCCACAAGGGGAGTCTACACACCAAATTGGGTCTCTCTAGCTCTTACAGTCTCCGAGATCAATGTGTTAATATGAATGGACGGATGGACACGGCTAGATCGACTCGCCTGTTGATGCTGATCAAGAATATATATGGGGTCTTAGACGCTTCGTTCTGTCTGTTTGCTCGTTTGCTTAGAGTACGAGTATAAAAATTCCAATTATGAAGCTGTAGAGTGCGATTTAGGTGTGGATATTAACTAGGAAAAGCTTGAGATTTATAATTTATATATGCGGTTGAAATAAATAAAAGTGCAAATTGTATGTGAAATCTTTAATTTGTTACAATTTTGCGAATTTATGCTCCAACCACTTCTTGATCAGTTCATTCAGCAATGACAATGTCGACGATTCCTCCGCCCTCCTCTTTAAGATTTCAACAAATTTTATGTACACCAAAAGAGTGAGCAAGTGGAGCTCTAGTATTTTTCGAAAACAGGACTAAGGGAAAATTGCAAAAGCCAAAGGCAAAGCAACTTAATCCAATGCAGGCATTCGAGCAGTAGAGCTACTATTTGGAAATATAAACAGTCAGTCCAACTCCGAGAATATATTTTAGAGGCAAGATGCTAAAAATCTGTTAGCTCAAGTTGAAGTTATTGGTTTAAGCCTTTAGGCTGAAAATGAGAATGACATATCAGCCAGCCGAAGCTATCCACAAAGTCGTCTTTCGACATAGTTTGGCGACAAAGTGCCATGGCAGCAAATAAATTATTCCAAGAGTCAATTACCTCAAATAGCATAAGCCACTTTCAAAACAAATTCAATTCACTTTGAGAGACAAGCACAAGGCAAAGATGACTTCAGCCCCTTCTCGATACCTCACTCACTTCTCAAACCATATGTGCCGACCATATGTGCTAATGCATAATTGATTGTAAATGTCTTGGCCAGTCGGCTTTTGGTTACACACACAACCAGAGATGCCGAATGAGGTTAATTTTGCAGTCAATTAAACTACGAATATTACAGAGAACAGATATGCTAGTAAATGGCAAAGTTAAGATAGGACACAAATATTTTCAAATGCAACAGTTGAATTTAAAATAAATAAAGCCCTCGAATTTGCTTTTCTATGAAATTGAATCAATGTGAAATTGTTAAATGTTGAAAATTGTAAATTCCTGGTTAAAAAAACTTGAATTGTAAACCAATTTCAAGTTAACAAAGCAAGTAAATGTTTTAAGATTGTTGACTAAATTTAAAGTTTACCTTTTGTTAAGAATTTATATCTGCACTTCATAGTCATAAACATACATATAACTTTTCCACTTTCAATTAGATTTAAAAATAGAAAATAAATACAATTTCATTTCATCAAGCTGGGTGCCTTTGAGCAACTCTTTTTGTTTTCTTTTTAGGGTATTAAGCGACTTGTATGACTATAGTTGAAAGGAGTACGACTATTCTGACATAATCCTTTGGCAATGAACATGAATATGTTTTCTGCTTCCCAAAATTGGATAATGGTGCATTTTTCATTTCCGATTTTTGACTGATAAGCAGGGTTGTCTGACGCTTGAGAAATACTCTGTTCTTTTCATCAGTCCCAAATGGAAGCCAGCTTAGCCAAATATAAGAACATAAGAAGCAAAAGTTGAGATCAAATTGCTTTGGCATTGACTTTGCATTGTTTTATATAATAAGTAGGAAATTTATATGGTATGGGTGTGTTCATGTATGTGTGTGTTATATATGAGTGCATTCAAAAAGTAAGGTGACTTCGATTGTCGATTTGTTGTTGTTGTCTTTGTACGCATGCGGCGAACATATGTTCACAGTTTTAAGTACATAGCAAACTTAGTTTGTTTCTCACAGATAAAAAGGCTCGGCGATTTTCTATTATAATAACAGAGGGAGCAAAGAATTTACATCAAATTTTGTGTACAAAATGGAATCAAGTGCTCTAAAACCCTTGAAATACTGACAGTGGAATACGCACAATCTGCTCTAAGTAAAAAAAGGCTGACAATTTTGTCAAGATGGCCGAGTAGATGCCGATGACGAAAGTCTTTCTGGATACCTCAGCACATCAACAACAGAAGATATCGTCGAAGAAAATTGTTTTGAAAATCTTCGAATTACCAGAAGGGAAGCTAATGAGGATGTTGGCTCATGCATTTTTCTAAAATGTATTTTGAAACTTTTGAATTTTGATCAGAAGAACAATCACATGAGCATCACTCAGGAGCTCTTGAATGACTTCACTGATGATCCCGATTTGCTCAAAAGAAGCAATAACACAACAATAACAACAAATTGATAATACAATCAAAAGTGTCCATGCTTCAGTCAGTCAGGACTAAATGTGGTGGTGTGGTGCATTCTGGAAGCCCATTTTTTGTGCGTTTTATAGCAGGGTAAGATCTCCTGTTGAAAAACATATATTCAGTCTTTATTCCACTTAACTTCTAAAGAAGCAAGAACCGTCGATTCCATCGGCCAACCAAACATTGCATTTTTGTGGATGTATCGATTAATGGGCCTCATCGCTAAGCTAAGCAGACTTATGCAAGAAAACAGTGGGTTATTTTCCAAACGACTGATTAAAAGTTCAGAGCATATGATCACTTGGATTTTTAAACGGGATATATAGAAGAGCGACTTTTTATTTACATTATACAATCGTGGAAGCACGTAGCTCAAATGAACGAGCACAAAGGCAAATCGACACATTTCGATCATTCTCAAAACATCAGCAACTATATGATGTAGTCGACTAATCCTGACGATTTTAACATAGAAAGAAGCGTAAGCCTATGTAAATACATACTGTGCTTCCTTCTATGTGCTTCATGGTGTTTACCATGAACAAATTATAAAATAATCTACAGATCTCCAACAAATTGACACATGCACATACATATTGAAAACGAAACAAAGGCGCATTCATCATACTTATGCTTAATAATCTAAGCTAAATAGAATGAATTTTTATCCACACTCACACTTAAGCCCACATAAGCTTTGCACTCGTTTTCTCATTCTTCTTGCATCTGCCACACCTCATCCCGCTATCATTATGATATCCTTGTCACCCTTTCTCAATTGTGCATACGCAGCGTGAGTCCACATTTATTGTTACACGGAGGCAGGACTGCAGTACTTGGCGGCTCATGGAGGTCATGAGGTGAATATGCAGAAGAAGTACCCGAGTCGAAGCCATAAATCTTCCCGAAGTAGACAATGGATTCAGACAAGGACTATAAAGCGAAGCTCTTTGGCAATTGGCAATTCATAAGAACTTGAGTGGGATTATTATTGCACTGCGGGATGCGGGATGTAGGCTCAATGTTATAAGCCGGCATGCAAAAGTTATGGTTTCTGTTTAACATTTGGCATTTTCGGCTATGGGGAGTTTTGTATGCGTATGTCCTTCTCCTGGAAACCGCTATCGCACATGTATGAACTTATATATCTATAAAAGATATATATTCTTGCAATTCATTTCTACATTCGACAACTTTTTAGATAGACGTTGCTTTAGTTTCTAGAAGAAAAATGCAAACAAATATTCTAATTTGCATCAACAAAATTTAACAATTTTTAGAAATAATTCTTAGTTTCTTAGGAATAACAATGATGCCATAATTTTGAAATAATACAGTTAAATGGTTTTTCTAACCAGGCTTATCCACATGCTTGAAAAATTGTTATAATTACATTTATATTGTTCTCTCATCTGCATTGTATATATACTTTGGGCTATCATAGGTCGCAGATTCAGCTCGAAACCCGTTTCAGCAGAGTTACTGCTGTCGAACATGTCATACGAGTTGTATTTGGCACAAATGCATCTATCAGCTCTTATATTGTATCTGTAGTTGATCAGCTCTCGTCCTTTATCTGTCTCTGCAGCAGCAGGTGGAGACGTTGTAGTAAACTTTGCGGGTTTATCTCTTACAGAGCTCTGTCTCTGCGCATGCCACAAATATGGAGATCTTCCTTGGCGATTTCTTTTTATACGGTTTTGCTGCAATTATTTCCTTTTCTACCTGCAACTTCCTTTACACCTTTACATATTGAATTATGCTAGCACTCTCGGCCATCTCTACTGAATCTTTCAAAGATAATTTATTTACAAGGCAATGCTACAGCGACGTTTAGTGCGGATCCTGTTCCTCTTGACAGTTTCTCTATGACACAGCTGTTGTGGTAAAACCAAACATTAAAAATAAAATGTTTGATTATGTTGGTAGGTTTGTGTTGTTGATATTAAACGTATTATGTGTGGTCCTGTCTAAGTTTAAGTCTTGTCTCAAAAATAAATGTTGTGAAGAAATGCCCTCTTTAGCAAAAGTTTACATTTTTAAGAAAATCATTAGTAATTATGATCTAGAAGACTTGCACTTATGGCGTGCATTGCTGTATTTTCACAGACACTTAGTTTTTAGCAGCAATGCGAGCCTTTATTGAAAGTGAGATTAGCTTTAAACTATTAAAAAATAACATTTTCACTGATTAACAAAATTTTTATTTACTTAGTCCCTAAAATTTGTGATGGAATTCCAATATTGTCAGGAAGTTTACAAACCACAAAAGGAAGCATTTCCAACTGTATAAAGTTTATATATATAGTCTTGATCAGCATGACAAGAGGTATCTATATAACCATGTCCACCTGTCCGTCCGTCTGTCCGCCTGTATCAACACAAAGATCTCAGAAGTCTAAGAAGCTACTGCGCTGAAATTTACAACATGCTTCTTTTGTCTGCACACTGGTTTAGTTCGAGTTTTATCCAGATCGGTCAACTATATCACATAGCTCCACTCCATCCAGATTCGATCTAGATCCGTTATATATTTACAATGTAAATGGTATATATGCTTCGGCAATCCGAAGCTAGGATTGCTTTCTGGTTATAGTAAACACTTTCAACTTCACAATCTATACTTCCAAGCTGTATATGTATATGATTTCAGATTCCGTCGGTTACATTGGCTAATTCACTTACTAATCAAGAGCCTTTCAGATGCACAAGCCGGATGACTCTGTTACCGCTGCACTTCCTTGATAACCAGCGGAGTCCTTACCAACGATTCTATATAAATAACAGCTAAGTGCCAGACCTTGAATTAAACAAATGCATAATACAATCACAAGGGGAAGATTTCGCCTACTACGAAATTCCCAATATAAAAATAACTTTTGTATTCTTTTAAACTTATTAAGTTTTATTTACAAATATTTATTTAACAAAATATATTCCAGTTTTTTTTATTATATTTTCTGTTCAGAAAAATTGCGAGGAAACTCTCCAGAATATCGCAGGCTTTTCTCTTGTCAATTTTAATCAGGTTTAACTCGAGCTTCCTGAAATTAAAATAAGAAAAAAAAAACAATTGTCAAATATATATATAATTTCTAACAAACATTTACAAAAAAATGTAAATATATTTTTTTTAATTTTTTTTTTTAAATGCTATTAATTATTATCGTAATATTTATGGATTTTGTCAAGCATCAAAAGAAGATTCATACTTATATTAATATACAAGATTAAAAACAAAACTGCGTTATAAAGATAAGAAAATGTACAGCTATTTCAGATCAAGCAGGCTGGACTAAATCAGCAGCAAAAGTAAGAGGAGACCAAAGTCAATGCATTTTCACACGGTTCCTTTTCAGGTATTCTCGGCTCGTTTCATTTCAATTTTAAATGAAAACTGGCCACATATAGCTACGATTTTATTGAGATTTATGCCACCATAAGGAATATAAACTGAAATGCATGGCAGTGATTATTACTATGATTTTGTCTCCTTTACCTAATTCATTGCAAGTTTCTATTTGAACGTCAAATTCTGGTTCAAACTAAGAATTCTATACAAATTTCATATTCAACTATATTTTTAAAACAAGAACACATAACATGATATTATACAGCATCTTTAATACTGAACTGAAGGGTTATAGAAAAACATATATGAGCATTTTTATTAATTTTTGCTTTAAAAAAACTTATTTTCTACCAAATTTGATCAAATTTCGTAAATAGCAGGGATTTTTACGCTCTAAGGGATCATTCTGAAAATATCGGTTATTTAACAGCTATTTGATATAGTAGCATGATTAGTAAAAAAAAATTTGGCTGAGCGATGTGAAGGTTTTGGTAATGCATAAATACCAAATTTAATTAAATTGCGTTTAAAAAAAAACAAAACAGAAAAGTTTTCCATGCTAAAAATTAATTTTGGATGTGTTCGATCTGGTTCAAACTTGCTCAGCAGAGATTTAGGCTTTTAAAAAACTTCAATACCATCAATGAAATTTATTGTGTATTTAAAACATTTGTATTACAAGTGTCGAGCATTGTCTTAATCAAGATATCATCAACATATTTTATCCATTTGCTTATTTATAATATATATATAATATATAATATATATATAATATATATTTTGAGACAGAACTCAAAAATATGTTGAATATTTGCAAAAGAACACTCAGAGTAACAAAACTAATAACAACAAGAACGCTATAGTCGATATTCCGACTATAAGATACCCGTATTCAGCATTTATTCAATATTCGACACACTTCCCACAAAGGAAGTCTACATACCCAATTGGGTATCTCTAGCTCTTACGGGCGGATGATGTTGATCGAGAATATATATACCTTATGGGGTCTTAGACACTTCGTTCTGCCTGCTACATACATTTGCACGAATACAATATACTTGCGTTACTCTGCTAGAGTACGAGTATAAAAAGGACTGTTTTGCACACGCGACAAAAGGTGAAACAGGAGAGAACAATGTTATCCAAATTCTTGTAATTATTAAATAAAAATATGAAAACTGAAATGAAAAGTCACTAAGAGGCGTTTTCTAAATGCATGTAGTTTAAATTCATATTTTAAAATGTTTAAGAAACTGAGTAAAAGGACATTAATACATATTTCCATGTATTAACATGAAAATTAGTTTTGTGTGAACATATATAAATAGCTTATTTTCCATAAAAACCATTGAGGGAAAACATTCTTTGACAAGCAAAGCTCGTTTATACATAACGACCAACGAAGTGGCAAAACCACATGGCGTATGAGTAACATAAATGACACATGTCGCCTGACGCTACAGCACAGCATTTTACGTAGATAAACAAGAGGAGAAACAAGTGGGACAAAATGAAAGAGAAAAATCGAATCAGACAGGACGAAACAAGACATTTTCGTGATAAGCGAAGAGTACAGGTACAATGCAGACACCACACAGGATAACATGTTGGACGTGACGAGCATGTATTGAAAAAGGAGACCAGAAAAAGAAATTCATATATACGTATGAATATGCATATATTAACTCGTCATTGCTGATAATAACAAAGAGTGTCAGAAGAAACAAAACGAAACCAGAAAGGAGGGCTAGCCTCGGCTTGCCGAAGCTGATAATAAGTCACTCAATTCTCTCATCTCTGTCGTATTGCAAAAACAAATTTTTGGTGAACTCAAACAATGCCAGCGCCTTATCTGCTTATTCCCTCCCATCCTTTTGATGGAGTTAAACAGCCGTTATACAATTCCGTTACACTTGGTTGACTCAAAATTAGAATTTCTGTTTCCAGCAGTCGAGTTCGTCTCC
The DNA here is from genome assembly GCA_037043425.1 of Hirtodrosophila duncani. Lineage (NCBI taxonomy): Eukaryota > Metazoa > Arthropoda > Insecta > Diptera > Drosophilidae > Hirtodrosophila > Hirtodrosophila duncani. The sequence continues at coordinate 38,539 of JBAMBM010000087.1, read as the reverse complement.
ATTTAAAAGGTTTTAAGCTTCTGCATCGGGAAAGCGAATAACACCGCAGAATTATTTAGTTATACACAATTATCTTAATAATGGGCTCATTTGTAATCATGTTCTTTTCAATATGTAAATGAAATTTTATTATATTCTTAATATAGTATTTCTTTTTTTCTGATCTTTGTTTTGATTTCGTATAAATAGGTTTAATACATTTATCAAAAAAAGTACTGGTGCAAATATATCAAAAAGGAAATGCAAAGCAGTGGTATAACGTAGACTAATACACCCTCAAAAGGAAAGGAATTTGGGCGGAAAAATAGCTGACTTATTGATTAAAATAAAACTAACGCTAGAAAAAGTCAAGCCGGAATATACAGGTCTTGATTATATGTTAGATCATATAATTGTAATAACAAATACAAATTCTGCATTTCATTGATAACGAAAGTTGATACGCTATTGCTTAAATCTCAATTTAAGAGAGGTAGAGACCATATATTACGAAGCCGTTCCATTCATTAGCTATATACAAACCGACATTTCCAACAGGAAACATTAGAACATAAAGAAGTAATTGCGACGTTAAATATCAGAAGAGGATATGTTAACCTAGCTGTATTCATGCAGGACCCGCATTATAACTGAGTCTGTATAAATGCAAAATTAGAGATTATAGTCGCTTAATGTTTGCACTATCATTTTTGAAAAACTAAATTTAAATGAAGTGCAAAATTCCTTCAAGTGGAAAAATACAGCCAGCACTTATTTTATTCACGAAATACGGACTGTAAAATACATATTTGTCACTCCACCTTACTGTACTGGAGGACGAAGCAGACAAATTGCAATGAGTTGCGCCTGAGAAATTTATAACCCGAAAATAAACCAACAAACAAACACTACGCCCAGTTATAGTTCGAAGCGCAGGGCAAAGTAAAACTTGACAGGCAATTTGGCAAACAAAACTCTCGAAGCGTAAATAACATTTATATTTTGTAGCGACGACTTGCAAAACAAACAAATGTCAAGAGCCTGGTGTTTGCGAAATACATAGGGGAATGAAAGCCCAAGGTCGCCGCCACTGCCACCTCCTGTCAACCTTCTCAGACATGGCTCGCATGGAAATCAGCGACACGTCGTTTCAAGGCTCAGGAGTCAGTTTTAGGCCTTTACGAGCTGGGAACAAATGTGCAAGCAAAACGCTCAATTTAATGGCCTCTCCTCGTTGACGAAGTCCGGAGTTCACTCACATTTTTGGGCCCCATTTTGAAATGAGAATACTTTTAAACTCGTAAGAGTATTAGGGGCAGTAGCGCAATAATTATAAGCAAAACTTGAAAAGTGAAGTAAAAAATGTTTATTTAATTTAAATTTTTTGTTTTCTATAAAAAATAAACAAAAGGAAATTCCATAAGAATCTGAAATTTCAGCTGTTAACCTAACTGTCTCCTTACTGTCTCCGTTTTTGTTATTTACTAAACTAATTTTATTTATTGTATTCGAGCTGTTCTGGAATTGTTATCTATTCTGCCTGAACACTATTCGTATATTAAATACCTCAAAAGCCAATAGAGATCCGCTGAAAACCAATAAAAACTAATGCAAAAGTAGCCACCACAAGCTAAAACATGCAATCACAATTGAATTTGATATTCGAGTCTGTTTTTTACAGAAAACCCAAACGAGATTTGGAACCAAAAGCTCAGCTCAGTTTGTGCCACTTGGTTGTTTTGCATATTTTAGTTTTTATGCCCTGTTCCTCCTAAGTTTGCTTTTATTTATATAGCAAAGAGAAGAAAGCATTGCCTTGATCAGCAAGACAAGCCGAATTGATCTACCCATTTCCGTCTGTCCGCACTGACGTATAGAAACCCAGATTTTGGAAACTATAAGAGATAGACTTAAAATTTGCATTTTCATTTGCTATAAATATCAACCCAGATCAAGTTTAGTTTATTTTGTTCGCCACGCCCACTTTTTATCGTAGCAAATCACCGCCCATTTTAGTATTTTTATTTCAAAGCTGTTTTGGTTTTGATTGGATTTGCACCAAATTTTTGGTTTATGTCTCCTTGAGACATCTACGTCAACTGACTAAATTTTACCAGAATCGGCAGCTATATCCTATAGCCCAACAAAATTGTGAATAGAAATTGTTTGTTTTTCATCCAAATCAAATTAAATTTGGGGTTTCTCTATTTCAGGAGGTTCCAAGTCTGTTGACCGAAGTCGAACGAGACGGGTTAGATATGTTATGTAACAGTTTATTAGGTGCAGGGTATCTTACTGTCGAGCATGCTCGACTGTAGCTTTCTTACTCTTTTAGTTTGATATTATTGGCTTCGATAAAATAAAAGCTTTTAATTAAATAAATTTTCAACTATAAGATTTTTATTCAAACAAAAAATTTTGCCACGCTCTTCCCGCTCCTGCAAATTGATAAGATATTTATATCTCCCAATATTTTTGACACATTTAGGTGAAACTCGGCTTATATAGGTATAATCATATAGTCTACCGACTTGCTAATTGTCATTAAGAGCGGATAATAATTGTAGACAAAATGGTAAAAAACATTTTGTGCTGAGTACGAGTATCTTATAGTCGGAATATCGACTATAGCTTTCTTACTTGTTGTTCTTGGTGTTCATCCGGAGAGACGGACAGACAGATAGAGGCATAACGATAAATAGACCCCGCTGTTGATGCTGGTCAAGAATATATATATTTTATAGCTTCCTATAGCTGCGTTTACTCTATATAGAGAACGTATAATAAAATCACATTTCTTGGGAATGGTATAAAAACCCTTTTGCCATAGGAATCGCTTAAAAAGAATCTTAACAAGAAATAACGCTGCAACCGATATTCCGACTATAAGATACTCGAAAGTATGCAACACTATTTAATATAAAATAAATAATATAAAATAATGAATATAACATACATAAAGAGTTCGAGTAGCTTATAGCCGGAAATCGACTTTAGCTTTCTAACTTGTTAAATTTGACACCATAGAGTAACTTAATATCCCCTACATATAATGTTAGGTCATAGATCGACTAGGCTGTTGATGCTGATCAAGAACATATATACTTTATGGGGTCGGAGACGCTTTCTTTTGTCTGTTGCATATATTTCCATGAATACAATAGACGCGTTTACTCTACTAGAGTGCGAGTATAAATATTAAAGGCCTGGTTTGTGTGCCATACTCTTTCTTCTCCAGACCCCTTGCCACTCCGTGTTACATCTCGTCCCTGTCTCTGTGGTGTTTTTGATTGGTTTGATCTATGCAGGCGTGAAACGCACGTTAAGCTTTAATTAGTTATAGCCTGCGATAATGTCCTGGTCTATGCCTCGCCCCCTTTTTCCTTTGGACCAAGTTTAACTGCCTTTGCTTGCCTTAACCTCTTCTAAAATCGAAGCTTAATTCGATATCCCAAAATGTTAACAAGAATAACAATAACAAGAACAACAACAAAGATACCAAGTGCGCACAGCTGAAAAAGTTTTTCAGAAATTTATTGCAGCCTCCATACGAATGGAGGCGGCGCCGAATCTTCTGCGAAGCCAAGCTTCGCTTCCGTACCGCAGAAGGAAAGCCCCGAATCATCCAAATAATATATTGCTTATAGTTTTAGTTTTTAATTGTCATATTCAATATAGGGATATTTTTGTTCAAACCAAACTTTGTAGTTCAGTTCACAGAGCGAGATACATATCACTGCAGGCGCAGAAAATAAAAGTCGTCAATAAAGTTAATGGTAGCTTAGAGATGCAGTATCATCAGTATATCTCATCTTTTCATCTTCAGCTTACCTTTCAGAGGATGTTCTAGCTTCATAATATTTTGGGGAATATTTTAAAGAATCGTGTCTGACAAAATCTTGATTTATTTACCGATAGCCCTCCCGATTATAACAAAATATAATAAATAATCCCAAATTTTAACAATTTTATCTCAGTGCATAATAATAGTTGGAGGACTGATGTTGCCCTGCTAATAAATTGTCTTCGATTGTGGTCAATTTGAAATATTTAGTTGGGGCAGATAATTTCCGGACAAGTCGCATCGTTGACCAGTTTCCAAACACCTCATATGAGCTTCAAGTAAAAGGCAGAAGAAATATGAATTGTCTTTATCTCAATCTAAAGCTTGATTCTTTCAAAGCGCTACGTGGTAACCTAGGAGGCCTACTTGTGTACCACCTTTGCATGATACTCTTTTAGTTCGAAGGGTCTTCTTTCACTTACTTTTGCTTGGAACTTAATTAATCTGAAATTAAATGAAAAATAGACAACAACTTTGTATGAAAAAATATCTTGAATAAATATTTAGTAGGTTTATCTTACTTGTTTCTTGCTTATTTTGCTAATTCAAATGTAATTATAAGAGAATGATTAAGCTGAAAGATACTATAAAAATGATATATATTATTATTTTACCTCCTTATGTCTTATGACTTATTAGTTCCTGCAATATCTCTCCTAACTATCTAAAAATGTCCCCAGCACATATATTAAATCTATTAAATCAATCAATATCCTGCCTTAAGAAGTCACTCAGGCTTGCGAATGTAGTAAATATCTGTTACAAAAGGTCGTTTAATTTCATATCCATGAATGTTCTTAAATGTAAAATAGTCGGCCTCATCACATATACGAGCTCCAGAGACATAATTTTCTCCACTCAAAGGTCCTTCCACATTTCTCAATCACCAATCTAGCCTGAACGGGCCACAAGTCGCGCATTATTTATAAGCCATATTTAAACATTCAAGTTTTGTGCCAAACTTTGCTAACCTTTGCCGTAGCACGCAACGCCCAAGCAATCGATCACAAGGGGTTAATAAAACGCAGCATAAGGATACTCTTACTTACCAGCATGCTAGTGCACCAGGACAGAGATGTCAATGGACACCGAACTAACTAAAAGTTCAACTTTAGCCCAGGTAAAAAGTACTTCAACAAATATAAACTTAAAATCGTTTTGCAGTTTTTATAGTCATAAAGCTGCTTAGGTGGATCGAGGTAAAAATAACGTAGCATACTTTGAAGCGCCCCTGTGATTTATGCATCCTGCGAGTGCAAAGTTTTAAATGCCAATGCATGCACGCACACACCCACACACAGTATGTATGAGGCTAGTTATTACTCATACACAAAGTTGCAAAAGGACCACGCCCGGCGGCTACTTTCGGCCGTCCACGCTTAGCCAAATACATACAAAAACTTGGTTAAATATGCAGGCAACGCATACACATACACATTAGCGGGCAGTTGAGTTAAGAAAGTAAGGACTCCGTCGACTTGCTGAAACTTAGACGCCAAGGCTAATATATGTCCTCCACGAGTGCCCAAGAAAATTGCCGTTTTCAATATCAGTTTGTACTATCTCTCTCTCTCTCTCTCTTTCTCTCTCTGCCTTATTTAAGTACTACATAGGAAAACTGTCGTCCTTCCAGCATTGGCAATAGTAAGATATACAACGAATATTAACTGTTCATTTGTTCATTTTTATATAGTCCATAACATAAAGATGTGAATGTTTCATTTGATTTTTATTTATTTTGGTAATGAAACCACAATTGTATTTGCTTGTGATTGTGTAATTTTTTTTTGGAAAATTCTCAGTATTATTGCCTAACCCAATTGAAATTATGTAAAATATTTAATGCACATACAAATTTATTTATTCCAGAATTTACTCAAGCAAAAAGTTTCAAGGAGAAAATGTGTGTAAAACTTTGCACCAAGACTTCCGATTGGAATAAAAAATCCACAGGTCACGCATCCCTGGCGCTTCTTTTTGGGCGGGAGTTCGTGAATTGCATTGGCAGCCAATTTATACAAAATTAAATTGAATTTACGCTACGCTTGCATAAAATATCAATGAATGCCATGTTTCAACAACAGCAGCAGCAGCACGAAAAACGAAACAAAAACGACAGCAACGAAAAGGCAGCATGTCCTGTTGCAGCTGCAATAAAAAGAACAAGTGTCCGCCCACCACAAAAAGTCAACTGCATTTTATCAAAATTCAAATGACAGTTTCTTTAGACGCTGACGTCAATGTCTACTGCTTGTTTAGCATGCGTGATAAGCAGCTGGCAAAAGGATACACAGAGCGAAGGACAAAGGACGCGGATCCAACATGCAACATGCCATTTTGCATAGCTAAACAACAACCCAAGCAAAGGAACAAACTAAGCAGCAAACGGCGTCTGCCAACCATTCTGCAGGATGCAGCAGCACCAACTGGCTTTTGTAAATCACATGAGTCTCACCCCACCTCTACGTGCAGCAGATGAATCAAAAGCTCAAGGAGCAACTCTGCAGCTGCTCAACCAAACAAAAACTCTGTCCGCAATACTCTCTCAGGGCTGCCAAGCGTTGAAAAGCAGCAGTTATGACTCTGTTGATATGTGTAAGTCGTGTAGAGCTGAGAAAGCGAGAATACTTGAAAATGGAGTAATAGATCAAGAGAATATAATATGGAATTGTATGAATAAAAAAAATTATTTAAAAGTTTAAAAAAATTAAGGAAAACACCAATATAAAAATAATGATATATTTATTAACAATTAACAAAAAATAAATAAATTATTTAGCTAAATATTTTCCCAACCATTGTTACACAAATAATGTTTATTCCGAACACCGAATCAAGCGCCTCTCTGACCAGACAAGTTTAACGTGTGAGGTCAAATTCTTATATGACAATTTCTGTTGCATAGTGAGAAGTGGCTCAAATCTGGTTGGCCGTTAGATTTCCATATTTTTTATAACAACTAACAATTGAAAACTAACAAACTTCGGATACCCGAAGCTTACAGAGATAGGTACTCAATAAAGGATAGTTTTGTACAGTCATCCTGATCGAATTCAATCAGCGGACATGGATTCTTTTAGAACGACCATACATATACTCACTTATACCACTTGCAAACATATATTCATTCACACATATGTACACTGAAGAACACATATATACATACATACAGAATACACACATACATATCTGTTTTGCAAGCCAGTAAGAAAGCAAGAGTCGAGACAGTTGAGTACCCTGTACCTAGCAAGCCGCTATAAAATATAGCAACCCGTGCCTGATCAACTTCGGACAAATTCGGACTTGGGGCCTCCTAAAATGAAAACAAACCAAATTTGGCTTGATTTGGATGAAAAAGAAAATGGTCAAGGTCGTGATTGAGCGAAAAAACGTTGAAAACGTTATGAAACAGTTTGTAAAGTCAAGCCTAAGCTTCAATTGTTAGGTTTTGCTATCATTTCTGTGCTGTTGTCAAATACATTGAGATGCAGCCGAAATCACGGAATCCGACGGATTCTTGCTGCTGAGAAAACCAAACCCAACTTTTCCGCTCATTCACGTCCTTGAACCTGCTAACCCAAACAGTTAGAATATTACAGATGGCTAAAACTAAATTTCAAAGCAAACATTTTGTGCTCATCTGCAAAATATCGGTTCTATGGGAGCTATATGATATAGTCGTCAGATCTGGATCAAATTTTTTCAGTTGACGAAGATGTCTCTAGGACATCTCTAGTCCCTAAATAAAAGCACTGACGTGGGCGGTAGGTTTGTATTGTGGCCACCTTAAGAAGTGGGTGTGGCAAAAGAAATAGAATTAACTTGATCTGGGTGCATATTTATAGACAATAAAAGTCCAAATTTGAAGTCTCTATCTCTTATAGTTTCCCAGTTCTGGATTTTTATACATCCAGACGGACAGGTGGACGGACGAACATTGCTTAATCGACTATAGCTCCAGGGTAAAAAGGTTTTGTGTATTAAAAGTTTTCATTGTAAGTCAGTGAGTTATATGGTATATATATATGCTTGGGTTCAATGAGCTTAGCCGAGAAACTATCCATATTTATCATTCACTTTGGCCCCAAGTCTTCAAAGAAACATTTATAACACAAATCATCAGTATATCTTAAGAACCCTAACATTAATGAGTCTTTACAGCTTATTCATAAGAAGCAAAGAATCTGAATCAACCGGACATTATGAATAAATATTATTAATAAATAATGGTAGTGCACAAAGCCAAGAGTTTTGCAATTAATTATGAAACCTTTTTCTTAAGAGTTTGAACTGGAAAGATGGCTTTGGCTGTGTTGAACTAATACCTGAATACAATTAACTAGTTCATTTAACTGAATCTTTTTAGGTGTAAGTGAACATGTAAAGCTTAATTTCAGTATATATCTTTTATTGATATTCGATAATTCCCTCCCATTATTTGTACTTGGCCTACTCATTTATATTTTAAAAGACTTTCAGCATTACCAAAAGCAATTTTCTGTGAAATAAATATTCACCCACCATCTCTTCCTCCTCCCCTTGGTGGCACATGTATATTCTCATTTATTAAATATTCATATTAAATTCATATTAAATGTCCTTTTGGCCCCGTGCTTCTTAATTTTCCCATTTCGTTTTTTAATTATTTTTTAATTATTTTTGTCGCATCGCAATATGATTTTTAAATTTAAACTTTTATTGTCATAATTATTAATTTTCTCATAAAGAGGCAATTAATTTATGCACCTCTCTCCTTCCTTTTCGGCTACACATACGAGGTCGGTTTAAAATGTAAGGTTGCTATATTTTGATGGAAAAATATTTATTTATTCATCAACATTTATATTGTCCCTTTTAAGGTTATCCTTTCAAGGCCTTTTCCAATCTTCAAAGCACTTTTTGGCAAGCCTTGAGCTTCTCTAGCGAGGCAGTTTTAATTTTAACAATCGTTGCAAATCTCCGTCCTTTCATAGGTTGTTTAAGGTTGCGAACAGTAAAAGTAGCAGTTGTGATTCGTCACCAGTTATGACCCTTTTGGGGATCATCACTGACGTTAAAAGCTTAAAAGCTCCCGAGTGATACTCATGCGACATTTCAGAATTCAGAACTTCGCTGACACACGCCTCATGCCCAAATATCCGAATAAATTGCATGACACCAGCCGACTGATTTGCCAACATCCTCAGACACTTTTCTTATGGTAATTCGACGATTTTCAAAAACAATTTCCTTCACAGCTTCTACGATATCTTCTGTTGTTTATGTGCTGGGGTGTCCAGAGCGAGGTTCGTCATCGGCATCTTCTTGGCCAGCTTGGTTGTGCCACTTGTAAGCATTTTTTTTTTTACTTAGAGTAGACTGTGCGTACGTCGCTATCAGCATTTCAAGTGTTTAAAAGCATTTCCAATTTTGACACAAACTTTGATGCAAATTTCTTTTTTCCTTTTGTTATTGCTATAGAAAATCACCGATCACAACAAAATACGTCTAACCTCTTTATCTGTCAAAAACAAACTAAGTTTGCTATGGACTTGAAACTATGAAAACACGTTTGGGACCAACACAACAACAACAAACAATTGAAGAGTCACCTTACTTTTTGAACACACCTCGTACATATGATTTCTTATATGGGGAAATGTAGAGTTTTCCTTTCTCGATTTGTTATTTTTCATGGGCATACATTACGCGTTGCTAGTTGTTGTTGTTGTTTGCGCTGTCTGCGGCTTTAATCTGGCAACGCTTAAAATATGCAATTTATTGCAATTGTTGGCAGGACACTTCGTAGAAGGAACACTGCGGTGTTCCTGTCACAGTTTGTTGGGTCTCTGTTTACCTCTGCATATTGCACTTTCACATTTTGTACGCATTAATTATAATTAAAGTTGTTTGATTAAAAATATAACAAATAAAAAATAATACAAAGGCAGAAAACAATGGAAATGCTTTTGTGAAAAATCTTAGCTTTGAAAATGAAAAAGTTAAGAGTAAGTTAAGTTGCGATTGATTGCTAATTTAATTTTAACTAAATTTCAAATGCTGAATTGAATTAGAACTCGCTCCTCTTTGAAAGATATGTTTTGAAAAATTGACTTGCTTATAAGAATTTCACCTGACATACCCGCTTGCTGCTCATCTATGTCACCTGCTTGACTCTTTTTAGGAAGTGATCAAACAACATTGCCTGTTTCTCTGCCAATTATAGTCCTTTTTAGATTTCGTTGAATGGTCGTCATCCGTCTCACTCTCATAGCTCGTATCCTGTGCAATTTAGCGGCCTTGATGTATGTGGTGCAAACATTTAATGGCTTTATCCAAGTGCCAGAGGCGTCTCTCTCTTTCGACTTTTTTCTTCATCATTCTCATGCCGCCGCCGACTCGTCATCATTTTTCTCTGACTGAATAGCTTTTCAAATGTTAAATTCATGTAAATTCCGACCGTCAAAGTGAGCGAAGCGAACGGTCTCGGCGTGTTTTCTGCACATGAATATTTTTGAGCCCTGCCAGGATAGTTCCCCAGCCAACCAGGACTCGGCACATATATGTTAACTTGAAATTTGTGGCTGACCGTTTTTGTCAGGGCTGTTGAATTGCTATTTTCCGTTTCTCTGACGTAGTTTACCTGGCTGGGATGGGGAAGTCGTTTCCTCCTGTTCCTGCTTTTACTGTAGTATTGCGACTTCAATCATCCATCAATTTTTTACAGCACGTTATTTCATTGCATACTTTTAGGCTCGTGTGCTCACAAGCTGTAGCTCACGTAGTCGAAGCCTAGTTGCATTTTTCTTGCTCTGCCAATTTAATAAAGTTCTCCCCACGACTTCTACCCTCAAGTCCAAAACATAACTCAAGCTTTCGAGTTTTAAATGTGCATCACATTAGGCTCGCCGTCGCCCTCCAGTTGCAGCTGCTGCACACGTATTTCGCTCGAGTCGTGCACCTGCCTAGGCACCTGTTTGAAAGGGAGCCGCTTAATCCCTAAAGGTTTCACACTGCCTTCGCAAACTTTCGCTTAATTCAGAAAGAGCTCGCACAAAATCCTGACAACAAAATGGAATGTGATGATAATTACACAGCCTCGACTGCAGGAGCTGTGAAAGGAGATCTGCTTGCTGATGCATTTCACTGCAAAGGTGAGGCCTGGAAAGTAAAATTCATTGAGAATGCCACAAGCATAAGCAACATAAAGAAAGGTAGAGAGAAAGAGAGAGGGAGCAGGAGAGAGACACTGACAGTGTGGCCAACATATGTGAAGCTTTTGCTGCGGCTGTTACTGCATTGTTGACCTTCTTACCTTGAATCTTGACCCATTTGGTCATTGGCCCACTCACCACTGATCAGGTGACCAGGGTGATCGGAACATTAAGCTTTGTAATAAGCTTAATTATGCTCAAATTTACTTATGTGATGGCGCACTCAAATCCGAAAACTCCTGAAAGTTTCCATTGAGTATCTTTAATATTTAGCAAGAAGCTAAAATCACATTCGGAAGGTGAATATCTACTGAGGAATATCCTGACACTTTAAATAACAGAACTGTGTCTTCAGATTTTGACTTTCAGTGTCATTTGCGGTCGAGGGGGAGACTTCACACCGAATTGCTGTGACTCTAGCTAATATAATCTCTGAGAAGTATGCAGACAGGAACACATATCTGTAAATCGATATGCTGTTAATTTGCGTGTATTCCAAATTTCGATAAGAAAAGTCAATCAAAAAGAATTCATTAATCTAAAATTTAACCAAAAGTGTATACCATTTACAAGAAATGTGAATGTATATTAATTTTGTCATGAAGTTTGCAACGCAGAGAAGGAAACATCTGTCCGTAGTTTGTTTCATTTAGAAGCAAAACAAAGCACTCAATGAAAATAATTTATTTCAAACAGATTAATACATTAGGTCAAAACAATAGCAACTATTTTTAAAAGAAAATAGCTTTATTGTTTTTCAAACTATTCTTTATGCACTTTCACATGCATGAAAACTAATTTTTAGAAACAGTTTTGCCATCTGAAGCAAGCTCTTTGAATGCTTCAACGTTCAATATGTCATTTTTGTTGGCATAATCAAGAACATAATCAAAACCAAATCAAAATTGTAAAAACGGATTATTCTTAGCAAGTCGCGCGTTGATCGATTTCCCTAGAAGAAGGTCAGTCTGAATTTGGCGGTTGTTTTCCCTATATTTCTAGAAACTTCAAGCAAATAACAAATTGTTTACCATACACAATTTACCATCTTACGTTCTTATAATGATGGACCTGTTTTTAAGAAAAAAAAGACACTTAAGAAAGTGTTTTGTCTGGGAACAACTTATGTTCGATTTGACATGTTTTGAAACACCCATAAAGCCAATTGCAGTTTTGTTTCCGGCTTATACACATATATCCATGATTCTTCAGGTGTCACGATTTTATACACGTCTTTTGAAGCACCACGTTCTAATATTTTAATAATTTTCATGCAAAATCCAATGTATTAATGGAATAAATACGCAAGGATGCACTCTACTCATGATATGTCAGATGGCGATCTTGCAACAACTCAGCTCCCGCACTTGCACGGATGTTTTGGCAAACACCCGATTTTGGACGAGCTTCACGAAATTCGTCGGCAACCGTGCTTTGAAAACGATTGAAGTCACTATACCGTCGATATACTGCGGTTTTTGATAGTACTTTATCGTCACACTGATATATGTATACTTCTTCTTGAAAACCCTTTCGAATGACACCCATATCATTAGACCACAAGTAAATATTGCTCCCATGTGAACATCTGAATGCAAGGAAATTTATCAACACTCTATAAAGTATTCTAGACTTAAGCATAATAATATATAATAGGGATATGCAAGATAAGTAAGTGTAGCTACATATTAGCGGAATAACTTTTAGCAGATTCGTTGAATACTGATATCACTTGGGTTATGCTTCACAATACATAGAGCCCGTTATGAATGCATCCGAAATGCTAAATGAGACATTCATCATAAAACAAATGATCGTGAATCCTGCTCCCACTCCAAAAGGAGTGAACTCAAACACCCCTCACTTCACCCGCGCTCACATAGAGGCCCATGCTTATTGTCAGCACTCTCACATGCACAGAAAGGAGGAAGGAAGAGGATATGAAAGTATAACCTCCTCTTTCCATTGTCGTCTTAAAAAAAAAAATAAAAAAAAGGATTGAAAAATTCTGCAACCAAAATTCTGATGAGGCTAGCAGGAGGCTGGCTACAGATTCTTCCACCAGGATGACTCCGTTGCCGCCACCGTCGTTTCAATTTGGCAATTTATCTACGGCCCCGTCAGCATTTGTTGACTAAGCCGCTCCGCACCGCTTAGTGATGCGGCACAATGTGAGCTATTGTCCGCCGACTCGGCTGCATCCATGCCAGCGCGGCAGCTAACGAACTACTTTTTCCTCGGTATGGTCATGGTTCTGGCTCTGGCTCTGGCTGTGGCTATCGTTCTGCCTGCGCTTCATTGGCATATCAATCAACGGCCGAAAAGCGGAAATGAATTCGCTTACTCACACTCGTTTTGCCCTGCATAGATTCTTTGCCCTCGCGCCTCGACCGGATGCCATTTTAATTAAGTATTGGAGCCGAAAGCAGGGTCTAGAAGAGGTGGCCCTGGCGATTGGCCATCGAACGAGAGGTGGCCCTGGATGAATTCAACAATTGAAGATATGGAAGAGAACAAAAAGTTAAGCACTGCTGTTGATTAGCTTTCAAGTGCAACTGACAGTTTAATTATTATTTCTACAAAGCAGTACATTAATTGAGATTCAGATAAAAAATAAACAGAAACAAGAATCGCATATGGTCAAAAGACAACGAGAACTAAGATAACGGCTTGAACAAACACAAACAGCAGCACATTTTGATGGAGTTTTAAATGAAAATAGTGAAGAAAAGCTGAAATTATTCTAATATTTTACATTTATTAGAAATCAATATTGAACTTCTCACTCTAAAATATTCGCAATAAAAATTTGTTGTAAATTTTGTATAACTTTATGAGATCAGGGAAAGCTTTCTTTTCCTGTTATAATTACTTGACTACAATCAAATTTTTACTGTCCGCTAAAGAATTTTGTTTGTGTGAGACATCCTGTTGGGTACTTGTATTTTGTGATAGCCTGTCGCAGTCACCAGGCCCTTCAGGCGATAATGTATGAGTTCAGGTCAGTTTCTTAAAATTAAATAAAATTAAATTAAATTAAGACAAAAGTATTTTGTGACACCCAGTCATGGGGTGAAAATTAGTTGGCTTCTGAAAGCTAGCTGTTCTAGCTCAACATCTATAATTCTTATTCTGATCAAGAAGAAGGAAGATCAGGAGAAGTCAGAGATAATACGCTAGTTAGAAAAACCATTAATGTAAACTAATTGTATGAATATAAACTAATTTATATTATGATCACAATGACTACAATAGAAATATATTTATATATGCAGAAAAGTTAAGGACAAATATGCCAAATGAGGTACAGAGTTGGAAATCGTATCACAAAAAATACGATTCCAAATAAATTCGATTACTGTTTCTATTGGCATTTGGGTATGCTAAGCCCAGGCACAGTTGCTTAATTGCAGACTATGGTTAAGTTTTTATCTGCTGATTTATGCTGATTTTTCTACCCTATACCTATGGTACAATGGTACGATCATATTGTTGCAATTGTTCATATTGTTCCGAACACATAAAGTGTATATATACTTGATAAGCATGACAAACCGAGCCCATCTAACCATTTCCGTCTGTCCGTCTTTCCTCCGGATGTATGAAAATCTAGATTTTGAAAATATTGGCACAAAATGTGCATTTAAATTTGTGCAAATTTGATCCGGATCTGCAACTATATCATATTGCCCCCATAGAACCGATTTTTTGGGAATGAATACAAAATGGTTGTTTTTTGTCCAAATCGAACCAAATTTGGTTTGTATTCATTTTCGAAGCTCGCACGTCTGTTGGCCAAATTTTATGCAGATCGAAAAACTAATTCACCGATTTGTCCAAATAAAATATGGCTTTTATCCATTGTAGCAGGCCTCAAGTTCGAATTTCTCCGAAGTTGATCTAGTTATTTATTTTATAGGATATTTAATTGTAGAGCTCGACGAGCAGGCTACGACAAACACGAAAGCAAACGCAATAACACAATTGCTAGAGAAGGATTCATATTTGAGAAAGAAGAACCCGCCCCGTAAGCAGAGCTACATATTTTTGGGAAATAACAAAGGGGAAGATGGGTAGAGATCCTAAGCCGCCCGTTGGCGCTATTAATCAATGTCTGCCTCTAAGGGGCTGAACTGGTTGTGTTTTCTCCACTTTCTCATTCTTAATATTTCTTTCGGCGCAGACACTTTTCGGGCAGTTTGAGATTGCACTGTGCCCACATCCTGCAACGGCCTTAGCTTTTGCTCTTGCTACTTCCCTCCATATTCGTTGCATATTCTTCATTTTCCGAACACAAATCTTCCGTTATGATTTCCTTTTAGAGGTGCGTTTTGTGCTGAAGCTGAAAAGCACAACAACACTTTCGTTTCTTTCATTTTTCTAGAAATAGAAAATTAAAATTTAGCAAAACAGAAGCAGTCAACGTTTCAGATATCGAAAAGAAAAACAAAATGTGAGCCTAGACTTTGCCTTCCTGCCTGTAGTTCGGCTAGAAGTAGTTGGAGTTGTGAGTTGAGCTCGTGATTATGCTGGTTTTAGTACCAGATAGTTTGCGGGAAAGAAAGATAAGATACAACAGTTGTCAGACATATATATGTATGTATATATATCTATATATGCGTGTGTGTGGGAGTCAAGTTGAAAAACTTGAGAAGTTTACTCGAGAGACACTTTTACATGACCCAGGCGCAATGCAAGAAAAGCAGCAGGAAAAGCTTGCTGCTGCTGAATAAAAGAAAGGCTTCCGATGCGACCAGCAGCTAAGAAAATGTCAATAAAGAAGTAGTTGTTGCCTTCGAGTAGTTGTTGCTTCAGTGGCACACACACTTTTGAAAAACACAATAAATTTCTAGACATACATAACGAGAGGAAGGATTACTTTGGATACCGGAACCCGAAGCTTACATACCCTTGCAGATATGTGTTCCTTAACAAGAAATGATAGCTTTGTTGCTCGATTCGATCTAAATCAAATTTGGTCAGCAGACGTAGAGGCTTCTTAAACTGACACCAAGTTTCTTTCGATTCGGGCTGAAACACAAAACTTGTCATTGTAAATCGCACAGTTATATGGCAGGCATACGATATAGTGGTCTGATTTTCACTATTTTTACCTATGTCCACTAGCTTGCATAGAAAGAGACCTGCTGATCAAGAATATATTTACGTTATGGGATCGGAAATGCTTCCTTCTATGCGTTACAAATAACGTGACAAAATTAGAATAGCCTCTGCAAGGGTAAAACAACCCCAAATCGAGCGAATGTAATCCAAGCAATACAAAGGAAATACAAGAAACAAGATAGACATGACCAGGAGAAGCGTCCGCCACAACTCAGGCCAAGCCTATCCTACATTATCTGCGTTTTCCCAACCCCTCGCTGCTCTTCTGCACTGCCACCAGCAGTTTTCCTCTTTTACAACTGCCACAAAGCAATGAAACTTTTTCACATTCAACTGAACTGCAGCTGGTTGAGCTGTTGGTTATGCTTATTTTATGCAATATTTAATTTCGGTTATGAGTTTTAGGCCATATATGCAAATAGGACGGAGCTTTTGTTCTGAGCAAACTATTCGAAAACAGCCGCACAGAGGGCAGGAACTGAGAAATGCGTTTATGGGTTATAATTGAATATGCTGGTTTTGTGAAAGAGAATGAATTATGTGAATGATACAATTTTCTTGTGCGAGAGAAATCGAGAAGTTGTGGTTATCACCCCTACTGCTGCAACTAATTTGAATGAAAAGAAGTAAGAAAGCTATAGTAGATATTCCGACTATTAGATACTCTTCGAACTCAGCATTCAATATTCGATGAACTCAAAATGTTTTTCTACGATTTTGCCAACAATTATTATCTGATTTTAACAATCGGTAGATTATGTGATCTGCAAACTGAGTTTCAACTAAATGCTTAAAGATTTGTGGAAGATATAAAGTTTTGCTTTTGAGGGCGGGAGGGGGCGTCGCAATATTTGAAAACAAACTTGATCTGACGCCAAACAAGGGAAGTCTACATACACAAATTGGGTCCCTCTAGCTCTTAGAGTCTCCGGGATCTAAGTGTTCATATGGAATGACAGACGGACGGACGGACAGATGGACGGACAGATCATTAATATATATACTTTATGGGGTTCCTTCTGCCTGTTACATACATTTGCACGAATACAATATACTCTTTTACTCTGCAAGAGTACGATTATAGCGGGTAATAACGCTATTGTCGATATTCCGACTATAAGATACTCGTACACAGCAATTTTGAAAATTTTATTTAAGGACACACAAAATATTTTTTTGCGGTTTTGTCTACAGTTGTTATCCGATGCAATCGTAATGCAATTTGGTGACTCTAGCTCTTATAGGTGTTCATACTCTATATAGAGTATTATAAACAATATAAATTAAATATAGTTTAAATACAAGCCGATAAATTATTTTGATGCATTTCTACACTTCTCCAGCAAAAATATCTCTAATTTTTTAAACTAGAACATTTGTATACAAAGGGATGTGCAATTTATTTATCCATTCAAATTTGCATTGTGTCTAAATTTGTATGACCTTTTTAAGAATGTAATTTGCATGTGTTTTTTTATAAATTATACAATCTAGTCGCATTAGCATAATGATTTTGAGGAAGGCACATTCAGCAAATGCTGCAGCATTTGATGATGCCAGCTGCCGATTACTAAAACTCATCTGACTGTTGGGAAGGTAGCTGTTTATCACATTGTTATCAACAAAAACCACAAGCAACAACATCAACAGCAAAAATAAAATGTAGTGAAAGCTTTGTGACAACGTGCAAAGGAAATGTTTGGAAACAAACTTGAAGATCTTAAGCAATTTAAAGTATTTCACTAATTCAACATTGAAAGAGAGAACGCTGTGCAAATTTTGTTACAAAAAATATATCTTATAAAATTCATGTGGATCTGCAGAGGATCAAAGATCTAAAGCTCTTTCAGGTGAAGTTTATTGCGTTACTAAGTTGTTTTTTTAAAGAGGATTGAAAATGCATTCTTTAGTTCTATTGATTTGCAAATCCTTTCATAAAGAACGAAATATGAAGAATTACAAAATGTGAATTAGAATTGTGACAGATTTGAATACAGTTTTTGTGTTTTATCAAGCGAAACTTAACTTACTCTTGCAATGGGCTGCTACTCATTTAAAACCGCGGAATGGAATCTTGAGAGATGTTCGGAGAATTGGCAGCTGTTGCCGTGTTGTCCGGACTGATATAGTTGAGAAAAGCGCAACCTGAAAAATTGAAAGAAATACTTTTTTCCTTTTAAATTATCTTAATAAAAAATTTAAATTTTTAATTAATATTGCAAAATTAAGTACGATCAATGTTTTCAGAAATTTCCAGGAATATTTGTACATTAATATTTAAGCCAAATTGAAAGTTTAGCCGGCTTGGGCGCAAGGTGGTCTGCCATTTCCAATGAATTTCGGTGACTCTTCAGTAACCATCTTCAGGGTAAAGTAACGCAGTTGAACCGTGGGGCGTGGCACTATCAACTTTGTTGTCGATTTAAACTTCATGAATGAACTCTTAATATTGCTCGCTCATATCTTGCTAGTCTCTAGAGAAACCTTTGTATTTATCCTTTTTGGGCAAATGGAAGGTACACATATTGCAGTGGACAAACAGGCAAGGACAATGACTAACATTGAAAAATGACCACAGGAAGGCAACAGCAATTCCATAACAACTTCCCTAACAAAGTCATCACCTTTCTTTTAGAGGCCCTACATTCGGATATATATTCATATTAAGTACCGACATATGTTAAAGCCATTTGAAATGTTCGGAAATTAGGTGAATCTATAGAAACTGCCAACAGCTGTCAAAAAGCACAGAGCTCTATAAAAACGACAACACGGAATTTTCGTTAATGAGTTTATAACTATCAGATATGTGCGAGCGGTTGAGCCTATATATAACAAGTATATATACTAAACACTTTTTACTATATCTTGGAAGCTCAACAAAATAAATGTACCTGCCAGACAAATTTGAAGAAGCCCTACTTTGTAGACTAAAGATGAAAGCGGGCATTAAAATGTCAGACTTCCTTATCCTATATTTTTGTTTATTAGGTCCAATGCATGCACACGTGTGTGGTTTCCCACATCAAGAATATAAAACGATGAAGAACTTAACTAATGTCTTTTAAAATACAGCTTTTGTAACGTGGAAGGATACTGGTCTGTGGGGCTATAATGACAGACTGTGACTGAGTATGGTTAGCTCTATTTATGACTCTTTGACGACAATTTGCAACACGGTTAAGTCCAAACAAGGCCCCACTGGATGACGATGTTGGGACAACGTTCTGGTTCGTTGAGTGACTTCAAATTGGCATGGTTTAATTGGTCGAGGGCGAGCAGAGGTAGTGTAACTTGCAAGGATCTGAATTGCTGGTCAAAGCAATTAGTTACGTATACTCCAAGTTGAACCCGATGTAAGCTGCTTATGATTGCAAAGTGGGTAAAAAGCAGAACTAAAATAGAAGTGGAGTGGGCCAGTGCTTTCAAATGCAAAATACATATCCATTTCCTATTATTATTTGAATAACAAAGCAACATTTTAATTGCTATTCATCAAGATTTGTGCCCACTTCTAAGTTTTATAAGTGTTGTCAACAGCTTGTTTTTTTTACCGTTGTGTTGCCTTCTCTCTATCTTTTACTTAGCTTTGCTTCTTCTTCTGTATTAAAATTATTCTGTGTATTCTGTATTATTAATTTTTATGCATGTACTGAGCATTCCAATGACTTTGACAGAAAAGTTCATAAGAGAGTGGCAATCTTTTTCGTATATTTTCTTCTTAACTTTTTACTTGTAATAAAGTAAACTTATTTTCACAAAAATATGTAAAGAATGATACATACATAAATCATTTCCTTTTGATATTTCAATCTTTACAAATATTTTGGTTTCACTCTGGCTATGCTAATTAAATTCATCGCTTGCTTTTGCTGTTGCGAAAATTTGCAACGAAAAATTTTAAACTAAAACAAAATCAAACTTGTAAAATGAGCAGGACGGAGATAGTGGCTTACTTTGTTAACTTCTAGATTGTTTTGGGCCTGCGGTTGGCCAAAATGTGATTCATTAGTGTGTGCTCTGCCCTCCTTAAGGTTGCACTTAATATGCTTTAGCAAATAGTCAGTTTAAGGCTGGCCACAAATGTAAGTTAACTCAGAAAACAGGTCGAAAGCTCACAAAGTTTCCTTAAAGGACAGTTTTCAAGACCGTAAAAACTATATATGAAGAACATTTTCACAACTTTGCTAATTTCAAATTATCTAAATCTACGCTACTGCAAATTTCTTGGCGAAGTATTAAATTATATTTGAAAACACCTCCATATAAGTTACTTATGTGGTTTACATTAGAAATCATTTGGAATTCTCAGAATTCATCTCTTAGTCAGTACATTAAATAAGCTGTACAATAAATTCGATTGAATATTTCATGAGCTGCTTTTACCTGGAAAACTGCGAACAACAAGAAGAATAACTAAGTGCAAACACGTAAAGCGTCTGCTAAAAAAACTGAAACTGAAACTAAACTAAACGAAAAGTATAAGCATACTTCTTGGCGCTGGGCCCATTGGCATTGTCTGTCTGTTGTGGTGTCTAGTCGTAGTCCTCCGCTATGCCATTCAGCTTGGCTGTCGGATTGTCTGTCTGGCAGCCTTGCCTAATAATGGCCGCTGAACTTTGCGCTTTATTGAAGGCAAAAGAAAAGAAGGCAACAAAAAGTGGCACGAGTCTCAATTTTGCAGCCGAAAACTCAAGCCACTGGAATGTTGGCATTGCTGGCAAGTGGCAAGCAAAAAAACAATTGTGGGGCATGCCACCACTCAGCTTTATTGTTTAAAGTGCCACTCAAACAGAGCAACAATAGGGAGAAACACCACATAAAAAAATGTTGCCAGCTTTTAGGAGCGCTCCTCCAACCCCACCCGCCATATATTGCCGTTTTATTCGTCATGCCATGAATTATGCACCCCAAATAGGTAACTCATTTTATCTGTAATATGCCACAGGCGTCGAGTTAAATAATTGAGGTGCTTCCATCTGGCTTCTGGCTAACACGGCACCATTTCCTGTATATGGCACAGTGGGTAAGAGTCAAAGAAAACAGATGCAGTTGCTGGACATTTTTCACAATTAATTAAATGTTGTAAATATTTACTGGTCTTTAAAGTCTATGCAAATGTTTCCCTAAAGTACTTAATACGCTTTGATGAGATATTCTACAAATACCCCACTGTAATCTGTTCACACTTCCAACAGCTGTTCCTTCCTTATCCTCATATTAGTTATTCATCAAGTTATTATGTGTTTAAGCCCCAAAATCATAACTGTTAAGTAGGTGCTCAGCCTTTATTGTTTATTGGCACAGTCCAAGGATACTCCACACACTTAGACACACACACACACACTCACTCAACGGCTTATCCCTCTCCTTTATTTTTGCTTTTCTTTTTCATCTTTCACGTCTTGAATGCAGCACCCTTTCCTATAAGGTGCTGCCAGGAAATTGTTACGATTGTGCTTAATGACTTTTTAGTTTCATTGCCGGAATTTCCCTTAAGTGAAATTTTGGCTTTAATATTAAGTTTTATTCACATTTTTAGGTTTCCTTAATTACAAAGCGGGATTAATTTAGATATTTGCTGATTTCTTTGAACTTGAATTACGGTTTGTTGTTAAGCTTAAATATATTTCATTCTGCTTGCTGTTTCAAGTGTGGAAGTTAGCTTTCTCCTGGATTAACCTTCATAAGAATACTTTAGATAAAATAGATAAGATCAAGCGAAGATGAATTGAGATTTTGTGCTACAAAGTCGAACTATGTATGGGGGAGCATTATGTATTAACTGTGCTTTGATATAGCAATTGTGGAGAAAATTGTTTTAGGATCAGACGGAAAAGGAGACTAGCCTGGACTAAGTTAGGCTGCTTATGACTCATATTAATAATTTATTTAACTTTGTTTTCGTCAAGTTCCTTATACATTTTATTTGTGTCCGTACGCAGTCTATTATAAATTTTGATAGAGATGGATAACATGAGCTATTCTATAAGTTAGCCAACAGCTTTTAAAGTTGTGTTAAGTTAGGCCAGCTATATAAGGAGTAAGCGTTTCAAAGCTAAGTTGTTTTGATGATTCAGCTATGATAGGAAGATTCGGTGCACGATGTGCAAGGCCAGTGTTATATGGGTGCAGCTTCAGTCTGTTTCTTATCCGAATTGAACCAAATTTGGTGCGTATTAGTCTTAGATGCCTTCATGTGTGCTGACCAAGTTTCACCCGGAACGGGCAACTAAGCTTTTAGGTATATTTTAAGAATCTGCAAGTTTCTTTTCAAAATTTTGAGATTTTTTTTAATGATATAATCAACATTCACATTATATAAATATAATTTTGTCATGCATAGCCTCGCCGGGCTTATCGACTTCGTTATTATAAACTTCAAAGACCAATTAAAAACTTAAAAGTATTAAAAGTATCGTATGTATGATTTTTTAGTGGTAACTAACGCTTTCGCTGCCTTTGTCGATGTGTTTGTCGTTGTTGTCTTAGCCGCATAGGTTTCTACAGTGGGTTAGCAAACTGGCCGTAACTGCATTACGTTTTGAGTATGCCTATTGGAATGATTTTGTGGTCGGTCATCGTATCGGCTGGAGTAGAAGAAAAATTTCTTCTCGATTGGTATTATGTACCATGAACACCCAGTAATTATTCTTGTGGCTTGGTTTTGCAGAGTCTGCACTCTATTGCGATTTGACCTTGCATCAGTGGCCCAAACCTACACACTGTATCACCAGATGGGTGTTGTTATTGCGGATATGATCTTGCGCTTGCTTCGCAATGGTAGCTGGCTTCTATTGTCCTGCAGCCAGTTCAATTTTTTCATGTTTCATTATCTATCAATGCGTGCATATTTATGGAAGTTTGTGTACGCTTCGAATGTCCAAAGAAAGCCTTCCGTTCTTATTTTTAGTTTTGTTAGTTGAATAATAGATTTCCTCTTTAATTTTTTAGCTTGCAAAAATCGCCTACCAGAAGAGCTTCTTCTGGTTCGTGTTTCCCACCCAAACTTCCTGCTGTCATATGAGCAGCTACTTAATGCGCTAGTTGCCTTTTAAGTGTAATTGCCGTGTCCCAAGTGTTTGTAATATGTAGAAATTTCAAACTCTTTTCTCAGAGCAAAAGCCCAGGCCGAAAGAGGATGCCACAGAGGTCTCTGAATGTGCTGAGTCGTTTTGCGTCTCCGCCTGTGTCTGCGCTTGAAATTATTAATACTCTCTCCCTCCGAATCATGCTCCTGCTTAAAGCTTCAACTTAAATTCGTTGGGCTGGGATGGATCCAAAAAGTATGTTTTTGCATACTTACTGAAAATTTGCTCGTTGTGGAAGGCCAACAGAGCTTTAAAACGGCTGCAACAACTTTTGGTTTTCTTTACATTTATTTGAGTCTGAGAGACAGCTCGCTTTCCTGGGGACACCCAAAACTGGAATATCAAAAATTGCTCTTTTCGGCTGCGTTAAGTTTTACACGTCGTGGATTTTTTATTTTATATTTAAAAGCCGCTGCAATTTTTCGTTTCTGCAAGAGATGAAGAAGGGCTTGCGAATTTTTTAGCGGAAAAATAAAGGTAATCTTTGAAAAAAGGAAGAAAAGCAAACAAATTTTTGTTTCAAACATTAATGTGACTGTGAGGTACTTAAAAGCACTGGTTGCACTTAAAAGTATGCTATAGTTTTTGCTTAGCAGTTACTGCGAATTGAATAGACATGCTGCACCATGAAACGACGATGAAGGAAGGCAAAAACGACGCAACACGGAAAGACTTTATATTCGGTTATCATTTATATCTAATATTTTGAATGTCTTAATCTGTAACCTAATTAAATAAACACTAAATTAAATAAATAAAGCCGGGACTTCCATTTCAACCATACGAATTTCTACATATATAATGTACAGCATTCTTTATGGTCGTCCAATAAATTCATTCTCCAACGAACTGTAGCTTTCAGATTTATGGCTGGTTCTCAATCAGGTAGTCAATTAGAAGAGATTTATATATACATATATAAACGATAATGCAATACTCTTATGTTTATCGATATTTTCTACTTCTTTTTTTAGAAATTCTATGAAATTGACACTCAACTTCCTGCTGACTCTGACTGGTTGTCTAACTGCATATAAGACTGACTGACTGACAGCTTTCAATTTTTGGGCAGTCGAAGCCTTTCCGCTCACTTATATTTATAACATATAATTCAGTATTTTCATTGCTCTAGTTGGCGGCCTTCTGCGTAATATTTCTTGTATTTCGGGCTTTATATATGCTGCAGCTCGTTGCTGAAAGACGGAAGCAAAGAAACTTACTTCCGCAGCAAGTGCTTCCGTTTCTTTTAGTTTGGGAGAACTTCTTAGTGGGCTGGGGTTCTAAGAGAAAGCAGCTATTGTCCTGCTATCCAATGCAACTTTTGTTTACTGAGCGCATTTCGGTTTTCATACCATTCATTTTATACCCCTCGCCTGCTAACTTAATATGATTTAGAACGGATTACTAAAGTAGACAGCTGGCGTAAAAGTGGGCGTATACATACAATGTGAATCGCAAGTTTCGGCTAGCCTGAGCTTTGGAGATTGTAAATAATTGTTATGCAAGTAAAGCCAAAGTCTGGTATTTGTATGTTATTGTTCTGGCTTTTTGGACGGTTATCTAACAACTCTATACATTTTTGCACTTTCGACAATTAATAAAATTTTGTATAAATAAAAAGACAAGATATTATCCACGTATCTTTGAGAACTGGAAAAGAAACATACAAAATATAAAAATATAAATATATTCTGGTAAGATCCGAGTAGCGTTTGGGAGAGCTTATCGAAGAGCGATTTCATTTGGTAATTTCGTTAAGTCGAAATACAATTAATTGAAGAATACAAAGTTACACAAATTATGTCATCAAGTTAGACTATGTAATGTAATTCAATCTCTATTATAATACTTATATTCAAAGCTCACTTTGCGGTTTCCTGGAATTTGGTTCTCTCAGCGCAGTTGGTTACTATAAAAATCTTAACGAAATCAGATTGATATTTGAATTTACCAAATTGGTCTTAATAGAGAGTATTTACAAAAGATTGACACTAACCGAATGATTTTGTTATATATATGTATAGACGTTTCTTCAGTTCCCTGCTCATCAGTTCTATAGAACTGATCCTTTTAAGAATTCCAAAATGATTCCTTTGCCCAAACCGGCGCGCAACCTAGGAAAGAGTCGAAATTATTGTCACATTCTACCGACATATTGGCATGTGACCTACGATTCAGTAAATGCATATAGCTGTCTGACTACGCGACTGACTGTGAGGCCACAACGGTACCTAATGTTCATAGCAGCCTAAAGGGGGCAATATGGAGGAAAAGTACTTTGCAAGCTCAGAAAATGCCGACCAAAATGTTTCGTTTCTTGTGTTTTTTTTTTTTTGTTTTTTTTGGTAAAAATTTGTATATATGAGGAAACAGATTTTATGCGACGTTTAGTGGCAACTTAATCTATTGATCGCAGATGATACATATACAGAATTTATGTTACATATATGGGCAAATGCATATTATTTGCAGTATTTACAAAGGAAACAGTCTAGAGTATTAATGAAGGAACCTGGTAAGGCGATCCAATGGATGGTACCTTTTGAGTCTTCTCTGACTACCGCGTTAGGGTAACCACCAAGGCGTTGCAGGTAATTCGATGAATGCAGTTACAATATATCGCCCACTTTAGGGACCCTTAGATCTCTTTCGATATATCTATTTCGAATGTATCTTGGTGCGTTGCATATTCGCCTTAGGATTTTTGATTGAGCAACTCTTATTTTATTTAAATTTGCCGCAATGCGATCAAAATATTAAATTAATC
Source organism: Hirtodrosophila duncani (assembly GCA_037043425.1). NCBI lineage: Eukaryota > Metazoa > Arthropoda > Insecta > Diptera > Drosophilidae > Hirtodrosophila > Hirtodrosophila duncani. The sequence goes on along the minus strand of JBAMBM010000087.1, from coordinate 12,541 downwards.
AGAGAGCAGCTCCACGCAGGACACTATCCAAGGGAATTTCATGTGAATAACTTTGGTTTTCAGCTCCGCAAGTAGAGCATGAGTTATGGGATAGCTGAGAGAGAGGGGTGGCTCTAATATAGTTTTTGGGAGTGTGTGCTCATCTTTGCCTTCATCTCTTCATAACTTCAGAAATATGAAAGCAATTTTGTTGACAACAACCGACTCTGCGAGTGTCAGCAGCGAGCAGTTTAAGGCAGCAAGTAAGATGACGACGCCCACAAATTAAAGTCGTACATACAATTTGTGTCACGTTTTCACTTTTCCAATTATAAGTTTAATTGCTTCCTGTACAGGTTCCTTGTTTACGGAACTGGCCTTAATTGAGCAGTCTTGGAACCTCTGCCATTTACACCTCCTGAAGAACTTTCGTTAACTAGCGGCGTTTTGCTTAATTAGCAAATTGACAGGAAATCGTCGTTTACACTAAAGTTCTGCTTGCTGGGTTCAATGGCTAAGTTAAACAATCGGCATGAATAGGCGAATCAGGTGAATCGAATCGTACCAGGTGAATAGGAAAACGAAAACATGGCAAAATGCAGGAAAAGTTATGACTTTTCCACTTTCAAATACGCACTCTGATTGAGCTAGAAGAAAAAATGGTCAGCTAAATGCCTTCTAAGCGATTACCATATGGAAAGTCAGTAAATTTAGTTTATTTTTAAAATTAAAATGGCTTTAGGGCATTAACAAACAAGTAAGAACGCTGTGGTTGATATTATTACTATAAGATACTAGAAATAAGCATTTCTTTAATTTTCGTCATACTTAAAAGTATGCAACACTTTTTTTGTGGAGTTAGGTGTGCTCTCATGCAACATGTGTTTGTGTGTGGAGTTTTGGCGATCTTTCTACTTCGTGTAGTGAATGTTTTAGCCGGCTTGAGGTCAAGATTCTTGGGTAATCCAATATATTTTGGTTATTCGTCGATAAAAGTCTTCGGGGTACTACACGTGATACGCTATAAAAACAAACAAAAATTACAACCAATAATTTCATATTTAAATTAGTGTTGATTAATGACCATTTGGTTATACTTATCATTATATGTGAATATCAAAATATTGTATCTACACAAATGCCTATCAGCCACATTGTACATCTAATTGTTGTTTATCTTAAGCAGCTCTTTCATTGTAAAACGCTCTTGCTCTCACACAACACGGCTGTGACCGTGGCCTCTGCACAGTTCTTTCTTCATCTGGAGTCAGAGTCATAATGAATCGAAGATAACGCGTGTAAAGCCGAAACCAAAATATAACTTAAATGCGATATCAACTTCAATTGTAAACTTATTCAACTATAAGCAATAAATATTCTTCATTCTTATTTTAAAAATTTTAATTCTTGACCAAAATTTATAAGAATTTCTTACTTGAATCAAGATTTTTCGTAGTTGATCAATTTTTGAGAAGGAAAATACTTGACTCAAGCTGACATACTTAATTTTTTTGTATGAGTGTATGTGCTTAATAACGGTTAATGATGAGGAGAATTGGCTTTTTAAAGAATTACAAAGTTGTGTTACTGCTTGATGAACGGTTGTCCCTTGGGACTTTGACAGATTCAACTATTTCGGCGTTTCCTCACTCAATTTACTGCAAGCTGGCTAAAATATAAAATGAGTTCCAATAGCGTTAAGCTTTTTAAATCGGCTATTTCATTCTCGAGTAATGATCATAATGAAAGTACGCTTCAAAAAATGCTGAAATAAATCTATTAAAAATGCTTAAATAAAATCATATGCAAAACAAGTCGAATTTTGTAATCTAGTGATAGGCAATTCGGGTAAGAATCAAAGAGAGCTACTTCAAATTTCTACTAAATTTCTTATATCAAGAGCGTTTCTTAGATCCACGTGATCTTAACACAAGAATCGAGTTTATTTCAGACTAAAATGGAAATATTTAATACAGAAATACATTTTGATTAAGAAATATTTAAATGAAGACGCTAAAAATGATATGTGACCAGCGGATAGAGCTAGAAATAATTGGCAATTGCAGCTGAAATCTTGTTAAAATGAAAAAGAATGATAAAATCTCATTGTAGGTATTTCAGACTTGATTCTAGATTTGCATAGTTAGAATACTTAACAGACTATTTAGAATTTAACAATTATTCATGGTTGGTATTAAAATACCAAGACTTCATTTTCTGGAATTCTTTTTAACACAGAACGATTCAGAGCAAAGATTTTCAAATTAAATTTTAGACAAATCTCATTTAATAATCGCAATTCTACAATTCGTTTCTGAGTATATAAGCCTTAGACAGTTCACATTCAAATACGATTCGATTATTGGTTATAGATTAGGATATATAAAAAAAATTGGCAATGTTTCCTTAAACAAAGTGTAACAACTTTCTGCTGGTTTGGATAACAATGCACATTACCAATGCCTCGGAGACCCACAAATGTAAAGTTTTAAATATTTAAATTTGTGTTATGAAAATTTTGCAATTAGAAAGTCATTGCCTAATTTAATATTTAAATTATAAAATTAACCAAAAGAGATCAATTTTTACATAAATCCATGAAAGCTTTAGCTGAAACTTTAATGCGACCCTTTATATATTTTCACAAATCGTATCGATTTTGCTCTCAGTTTTTGCTCATTTTTTTGGCACGTCATGTTGTTGCTAACCTGGTTTTTGTTGTTGTTGTTACACCCACACAATTTACCAGGCCCAGACCAGTGTGGGACCTGCCAGACTAGGCTCAGACCAGAGTTTTTATGCTGACACACGGAGAAAGGGACAGAGAGGGAATTGTTAAGTTTTCGCCACACCAAAGCCAAAAAAAATATTGCCAACTCACCTTTATGTGTTCTTCGTCTTACGAGTCCCACTTTTTGACCGTTCAAGGAAATAGCAACAGAAACTGAGCTGAACTGAACTGACGAACTTCGGAGTTGGAGGAAAAAGTTTTACTCTGGCATTTCGCATTTCGAAAATTCTGCCGCTGCTGATGGCTTCAAGTTTCTATAGGCAAACACATTATTAACTCCTTAATGATGGTGATGAGTTGGCTGAGATGATGATGTTGATGGTGATGGATAAGGATGATAATGATGATGATCCTTCCGTTAAAGTTAGCAAATGCTGTCGATACTATTGTGAGTGTTGTTATTGACCAACTGTTGTTGACTTGTTAACTAAAACTTAAATTATACAAACTAAAACCAAAGGCAGAGAGGGAATGCAATTCTTGGGTTTTGTTTTGTTGTCTGGTTCTGACTCTGGTAGGGCCTCTGACTGTCTGAATACCTGCTGAACCCTTGCCCTTTTTTACCTTCCGTTTTTGGGGTTGAGCAAACATAATGAAATTTTCATGTAAACAATTGCTGCTTACACCTACTCTGCCACGTACTACACTCACACACGCAACACAGTGAATGAAAAGCATTCGGTATGACCGAGAAATAATGGAGCAGATTAATACTTTCATCTTTTAGGACATCAATTTTAAATAGACAAGGAGCCGCTTCAATAAGGAGGAACAAAGACAATGAAAGTCAATCAAAAGATAAATGAGGAACATAAAGAAGTTAACCTGCACAATAGTAAAAGTTTGGTATCAGAGGCTCGTAGATGGATGATAACAGCACGCCATAGTCCGAAAAGTCAAATCAATTTAAAAGAAGTTACCGTCGCTAAGCCAGTCGATTGAAAAAGAAAATGTCTAGTTAAAACTGTGTAACACTTTAAATGATTTTACCTAGTCAAAAACAATGAAGAGCTTGGACTTTTCCTTAGTGCAAATGCAATTGATGTTTTCTTGATAGCTACGACACATATGCGTCCTGGTCTGAGAGCATACTTACCAGGATACGACCAATATTACTCTAATCATCCCAGTGAAACCTCGAAAGCTGGCTCTGCTATTTTTATACGATCATCTATTGCTCATGCTCAGAATGAACCTATGTCAAGACTGAATATACAGGTTGCCAGCGTGAGAGTGCCGACTAAATTTGGACGCATCAAAATCTCCTCCAAACCAAACTTGGTGACTTTGAACAATTATTTCTAACAACGCTAAGCATTCATGGTGGGGTGACATAAGATCATGCTGTCGATGAAAGCGATTGCAAGAGGCCATTGTCAGCAGCACATGTGAAATCCTTGCTACTGGCGAGCCAACTGTTTTTCTCATGCAGCACTCGGCTTACACCCTCTGCTCTGGACTTTTTATTTGTCAATAGGATCGCGTTAAATCAGCTATCAGTTGAAATTAGTATGAGCTCTCTTCAGATCACCTGCCAATTGTAGCAACATTACATCATGCTCCACAATTTAAAGCCAAGAAACAATGCATTCTCCCACATGGCTCATGCGTTGAAATTTTGAAGCTGAACTGGATAGAAGAATCAACCTTAACACGGAAATAAACTGCCTAGATGACATAGAAGATGCCATCCCAATCTTTATGAGAAACATATTACTGGCTGCATCTTATGCTACTCCAGTAAATCAATGCTCCCCAAGGGCCGATGTCCTCTTACGACTGAAAGGAAGAGTGAGAAAATAATATGCAAGAACGGGTAATATTCGTATTCATCAAATCTACTTAAGATTATCAAACCGTTTGCAAAAGGTTCTTTAAGCAAGTCAAGCAAAGAAAAATTTATGACATTCTAGAGAGTGCTGGACCCGATGCATCCTTCAACTATACTCTCTGGAAGCTAACAAGCTGTTTCAAATGAGTTGTCATCCCGAAAACTCCAATTCAAGACCCAGCAGGCGGTTGGTGTTACTCCAGTCAGCAGAAGGCCGAAATCTTTGCAGTCTACTTAGAGGAAAGATTTAAGCCTTTTAGTCTTTCATCTGAGGTAGTGCGAAGGGCTGTTGAGCTACGATTGGATATGCCGTTTCAAATTTCCTTGCCAGCAGAGCCAGTCACACTGCAAGAGGTTGTGCAGCAAATCAAGAAGCTGAAGGCCAAAAAATCTCCTGGTGATGATCTTCTGGATAACAGGACCTTTAAACTTCTGCTTATAGTTCTGCTGCTCAATAGCATACTTAGAATAGGTCACTTCCAGTTGGAAAACCGTACTGATCACCATGGTGCCATAACCAGAGAAACAACACACGGAAGTCAATGGATACAGACCAATTAGTCTGCTCTCAGCACTAGGAAAAATGACGGAAAGGGTGATCCTCAACCGTATTCTGCAGCTCGAACACGTGATTCAAAGAATTTCAAAGTGGCAGTTTGGCCACGGCACGCCGGAACAACTTCATCGTGTGGTTAAATTTGCCCTAGATGCAAAAAATGTATTCAGTAGCTATGTTCATGGATATTCAGCAACCCTTTGACAGGATGTTGCATAATGGCCTCCTCTTTAAACTGAAGAACATCCTAACGCCGCAGCTATTTCAGCTTGTAAGTAGCTTTCTTAAGGACAGAAGCTTCAGAGTTGTTGTCGATGGCAGGCGCAGGCGTCACGAGAGAGGCGTCACGTTAGACGAGAACGGTGTGCTGAAAGCTACCTATGGGGATGACACTGCTATATTGACCAGAAGTCCAACTACTATTCTAGCTAAGGAAGCCTCGCAGCAATACGTGTGCAGCTTTGACGACTGGGCTGTGAAATGGAATATAGGCGTCAACAGCAGCAAATGCGCAATTGTTACCTTTGAGACAAGGGCCCTAGGTGAATATGCAACGCACCATGATACATTCGAAATAGAGCCTATATCGATAAATGGAGCTATCGGCATATTGAGTGATCGATATATTTGCATCACTATTGTGAGTTATATGTATATGTTTATATTTTTCTATCTATATTGTTAGTCGCCTTTAAACCAACAGCACACTGCGGATATGGGAATAAGTAAAGCAAGCTGAAAAAGAAGATCCCCCACCTATTTGCATTGTAAAAGTGAAAATGGCGAAAATTAAAATTGAATTCTATGCAAATAACGGAAATGCAAATTGAAGTTAATTATTGTTTATGTAACTCGCTTTATTTAAACACCAGGAGGCAGTTACAGACGCCAGCAGCTAGAGGACAATGAAAATGCACAGGAAGCAAAAGGCAAACAAATTGATGGCAAACGAAGGCCACAAAAAAGGAGAGAATAGTGGAATGGGAATTCAGCTGGGAGTGAACGCAGCCATTGATTTTTATATAGAAAAATATTTGGCAAGTATCTTGCTCTTTCTACAACAATTAACTGACCCATTTTTCATGAAAACGCCTGTTCTTGTTTCTCCATTTGGCTTGGAGCCAAAAATGTAGCCATGTCCTTGGCTCTAGTAAAAAATTAGAAACTCATCCATCAGCTTCCTCTTTTCTTTTCTTTTCTTGGAATTTTTTTTCCGTTTTCTCTCCTCTCTCGGTTGCCAATATAAAATTACTGTCTGCTAAATAAAAACCTTACCACATATAGTTTAAACCTTAAGAATAGCAACCCTCTTCAAACATGCTCTGGCACTTCATCAACATCTACAGCTTGTCAATCGCAAATGATGTCTTCGACTTTGGTTTGGCCTTCCCCTCTCTGCCAATATACTGTTTTTTATCTTCCTCCTTTCAGAAGCCATCATTAGTGAAAACGATTTCTTATTCAAGCTCAAGGGTGCTGATATTCTTGTTGAATACCCTTCCCACAAATGTAAAATAATTCGAAAAACTCGATAAATTATTATGCATCAGTGGTAGAATAGAAACGTTTATCATTTTCCCTTTGAGGCTATTCTGTGAGTAGATCAGGATGCATCAATAAATCAACAATAGATAAAACTAGAAAATAACAAACTTCTTGTCTTTAATGACAGTTAAATCGCATAGTATGAATACTAACAAGCCTTTTGGAAAATATCATCTACAAGTGGGTCTAAATTGAGATTACTGTACTGTACTGTACTATTGTACTGTATGAAGTACGACGCAATTTCATATAAAACGTAATCATGATAATGCTAGTTGCGCATTACAATCAAACAATAATAGGACATAAATACTTAAATTTATTTAAAAATTAATATGAAGAAGATATAAGTACAATAATTAATACAATTGGCTGACACCGCCTATTTATCCAAATGTAAAAATTTATTTACTAAATAAAAATTATACATATTTTAGGGTGTTCCAGCTATTGCATATACTTGAAGAGCATTCATTGCCTATTTTACCATGCTTTTTCTTGCGCCCTCTATTTTGTCATGCTTCATCGATTTTTATGCTTTACTGGTTAAGTTGATGGATATTTCTTGGCTGCACTTGAACATAAATTCCGTTTTACTATTTCGCTTGCTATAATAAGTTCTATACCATACACAGAAATGTATACTTGCTATGTTATGCATTTTATAACAAGTAAAAGGAGAAAATGTTTCCGACAATATAAAGATTATATATTCTTCTTTGGCATGACGAGAAATATCAATATTGCAATGAATCTTTCATTCATCTGAAATCTTTAAAGATATAAAGATGGAAGATGATGAACGTTTGATACATTTGGATGGTAAAAATGAACCAAACCCAAAAAAAACTTGATCTGCTCATGTTTGTATGCATATATGTATGTATATCTTATATGAGTGGTGTACAATCTTCTCCAAGAAAAGTTTGGATATTTATACTCGTACTCTAACGAGTATAAACGAGTAAACGAGTATATTGTACTCATGTTGAGGGATCTATATATCAGGCAGAAAGAAGCCTTACGAAATGTATTTTCTCGAGCAGCGTCAACAGCCGTCCTGTGCGTCTGTCTGTCCGTCATCTAGTATACACATTATGCAAGTCCCAAATACCAAGAAAAAGTGTTGTTAAGGCAAGTATGATATAAATGCTGAGTACGAGAATCTTATAATCGGAATTTTCACTATAGCTTTCTTACTTGCTTTTTCTGTTTTCTTGTTGATTTTTGGTGTTACTCTCTGATATCTTTTCATACTGATCTTATGCAATATCTGTGGGAACAAATCAAAAGCAACAAATTTGATTGACATTTGAAGGGAAAATCCTAAACAATGTTAGGAGAGTTAGCAAAATGCAATACTGCGGCATTCCACCAAGAATAAGTGAGTATTTACAAAAATCAGTTGCTAAGATGGATTTTCGCCTTTAGAAATCTTCAATCTGCCATGATTGTTCACTTATATATATATGGACATTCAATATATAAATTAGATGTTTACCATCCCTTCATATAATAAATAAATATTTATCATTCTTTTGTAATAAAATATCTTCAATATTCATTGTCATTGTGTTTTGCAAACAAATGCAAAACAAAGCTTCTTTTAAAGACATTTGGCAAACGCAATCTTATTCAGCATGTAACAAAAGAGAAGAAGATAGGCCCATGAATTCAGTTAGTGCCTCGAAGGGCACAAAGCAAGAATAGACAACACACACGCAATCGCCATTTCAAATAGCAAGGAGAGGGAGCAAATCTGAAGGCAATGCCCCCAAACCGATGAATTTTTAGCAATTCTCTCCAGCAGATCCCTACGGGAAGAAAATGGCATATAAACAAACAAAAAGAGTTCACATAAGATTTTTAACGGAGGGCAGAGGGAATGTAACATTGTAACCTTGGGATTAGAACACAAATAAAATTCGATTAGAAACTTTTATAAGTTAATTATTTTTCAAAATTTTGCACGTGATGATTAAAACCCATTGCCGACGCAGGTTTTAAAATACAAAAACGTTGTTGTCGTTGATGACACTAAAGAATTTGCTCAAAGACCGTGCAGTCCGGGTGCGAAAATATAATATGTGCGTTCAACTTGAATTCCATAATGAACTCCCAGCAACATCGCACCAGCTTCACCTAGCCATTTGTTATTTGATTTTTATTGAACCACACTTTGGTTTTTTTCCAAAAGGAATATAAACTTTAATTCCTAAGAAATATACCCAAGCCCGTTCGACTGTCGGGTGGGTTCATGTTATCTAATTTTCAAATATTTTCTTTATTATTTAAAAGAAAATCTTTTGCTTCCACTGACCACTGAGAGTTCCATATAATTTGAGTGAAAGTGGATACGCGATAAGGCTTGAATCTTTTTTGAACTACTCATTATATAACTTTAAATTTCACACAGTATTTAATTTTCCGAGCATTATTTTCACTAAGTTGTTTAAAAGTTGAACAGTTGGTTGTAAACTAGGTATGAGAATGCAAATGTTTTTCGTATTACCAGTAAAATTTTCACATGAAGTCAAAAAGCTAACCCAAAAATAATAGCAAAAAGCAGAAAAATGTGAAATGAATAATAAAAGCTTGCGAGCCAGCTGGCCGGAATAACATTTTGCAGACCAACCGCAAATAAGATAAATGGGAAATTTTAAACGCCACAAAATTAATAACTTTTTAAAAGGCTCGTAAGCTGCACACACAGTTTGAACATTTTTCATCCTTTGCCAGTATTTTCATGCTCTCGCGCCTTAAAAAAAACTAATAAGAATGCAAAACGGCCATAAATTTGCTGAAAATTAAAGTGCAGCTAAAAGTCCAACAAGTGACAAAGAGAGAATGAGAATTTGCGCACAAATAAAATAAAAGAGCGAGAGAAGAAGGCGCGGGTGTGACGAAGGACTGCCACGAGCCAGGCGGAAGTGCTGAATCACAGGGAAACCATTAAAGGAAGTCACAACTATTGATTATGTCGCCGGCGTCAACTCGCGTCAATTTAGCCTCGGCTTCGGCTTCGCTCCCTAAAGAAGGCTTTGCATGTGCAAGCAGTAGAAAATTATGATAGTAGCAAGGACTATTGGATGCACATAGACCCAGGCTCAGGCTCCGTTTTAGGCTGACTGAATTGCCACCCCATAAAATTTGCATTGTTTTGGGCTTACAAACGAGCGCAAAACGTTTCAAATTGAACTTTAAGGCTTTTATTTTCAGCTATAAATGCAAAAGTAATGGCCGCGTGAAGAACGTTCGCATAAGCGTATTCAGGTTTCTTTTAACTTGTATTTGGGCAGAATATTATTTGATATATATATATATTATTACTTTAATATATCTATATATATATATAAATGAATGTCTGTCTGTTTATCTTATATAGCGAATAAGCTATTAAACCGACCAAGGAAGGGCAAGGGTTATATATCAGTTTTAGAAAATTTGATAACAAAAAATTTAAAAAACAAAAAATGGAATCGTTTTTAGCAAAAGTGAAATATTAAAATCGTTCTAAGCAAAATAAAATATTACAGCATCTGGTCTAGTACATAAGGGTTGAAATAAAACCAGGCGAAATAAAACGCGAACACTGCTAGAGCTCGACTATAACCATAGCCTCCATCCACCTGTGGCTATTGGTAAATTGAGTAACTTACGAACTTAAATTTTAAAAACGAGACACATAGAGTGTGCTGAGCTGAGGGGAAGGTTAGACTGTCGCTAGCAGAATAGTTGTCTTCGTTGGTATCCGGCGAAACAAAATGATGAAAAGAAAACACAAATTCCTACAAATCTACTTTATGGGAAATACCGATAAAAAGTTGATCAACACTGTCGATTCATCAGGCAGACAGGTTTTTCATGAATTTGTGATAGTTGCCGATGAATTTCATTCACATGATATAGTGGTGATAGTGCAATATATTGGTTATATCCACACAAAGTGGTAGTTTGTATCGCAATAGAAGATCCCTAGCAAAACAAAACACATCAGAAGCCGGAGGCGTAGCGAAGCACTCGGGTTAGCTAGTAACATATAAATTTCAAGTATTTTGAATTTCACTAACAAGTAGTAACTTTATAATAAGTTACTTACAGGTTTGCTGCCTGTTTTGCTTTTGAATCAGGCAGATAATTAATTCAAGCAAGAGCTTTGAATTTTCTTCTGTAATATCAATTTCTACAAGAGTATTATATCTTCGGCTACTAAAAGTAGGTCTCTATCTTTTATTACTATTTTTCTTGTTTTTTCAGTTAGCGCATAAATTTCTTTTTTAGTTCCTTTTTACCAAGCTTCTGTTGTTGAAAAAACAACAGTGGAAAACAGAAAAAGCCGAATAAAGTCCCCCGCCTAAAAAGCATAGAATGGAAAATTGTTAAAGTAGATAGAAAATAGCAATAGGAAAAGGGCTGTTTTCCATGCACTGTCTCTTCGTGCAAAATCAATTTAGTGTTGAACTGGTGCCAAGAATCTCAATTCTAAATGGTGGAATCAGTGGAAGCTTAGAATAAATTAACCCATAGCCTTCAATTCAAATGCTAACGAAGAAGGCGATATTGTAACAAAATTCTGCTAAGAGGATATGTAAATGGTAAATGGATATAAAGGTGTACGACTCTCGTTTACTTATACACATAATTCATCCATTTAAGCCAGAATGGCGCCGCCGAGTAGCTCAGTGGCTTAAGCTTAACTGAAAATGGAAGCGGCGGAGTGGGAGAATAAGCAGCATAAGTAGGAAATCCTTGCCACACTTTGAAAACCCAATTTAAATCATTTCATTTTATATATTTACATCTTTATATCATCTCATAACAAAAATATTTCCATTAACACCAAGCAAGTCACTAAATAGTGGAACATTTCTGCAACAGATTTAAACAAGATATTCGATTGCAATAGTCAGTTGTTTTTTGTTTTTTATGAGTAAAATAGTAATAAGACTGAAAGATGCAATTAACACTGTAATCTATATTTTCCGTTCCAATCATGGCAAGCTTAGTTGCAATTTCCTGAAATTTTGCAATTAATTTTAATGTCATTTTCGTTTTATATCCTAGAAGTGACTGCCATAGAGCAAGCACCCCCAATGCAATGGAATTATTGACCCCGGGTGCCTCTTTTGTGCGTCTCCAGACCCAACTTGTCTCTCGATTGTGCACATAACAGCTCGGTCAGCCGCAAAGCAAACAAAATGGCTTTTAATCTAACCATTATAATGATCACAGAGAGGGGGACAAAGCCCAAGGCTAACAACTAAGACCACAACAATGCCAATTATTTGAATACCTAGGCGTATGAGTAATATTAAATAAATGTGTATGTGAGACAATTGAGGGGGAATGACTATGAGTAATATTATATGAACATGTCCACCAGACATTAGAGGCAATACTTAGAAGACCGAATACGCTTTGAATACACTTTTTATATATTTTTAAAATATATAGTTGATCTTATTGAAATATTTCATTTTAACAAAAATTCTTAAAATTATATAGATTTATTAAAAATAGAATTCGGCTTCAAATTTAATTAATATTTAGTTTACAAATTTCTTTATTAGCTTCATAATAATCACCACCACAGAATCTTCTAGTAAGTTTCAATGACAATGTTGATTAATCAGCTCTCTAAAAGGGGCATGGTGAAGTGGGTGGAAGGCTTGGAAGTTGTGGAGTTTACGGGTTTCCAGATATCATTCTCTATTTTCGTTTGTCAGCTTAACGAAGCCTTTCAACGGATTTTCAAATAGAATACACTACGCCATAAAATCATAAATTTATAAACTTGTAGTTTAGTTTTGGTCAAGATAAGCTTTGGTCATTTGCAGAG
>JBAMBM010000085.1:0-66747 GCA_037043425.1 Hirtodrosophila duncani | reverse complement strand
AATTATTAACTTACAATGCTCGGAATTTGGCGTGAGAATTCCCTGATCGGGCTCTGACTCGGACACAGAGAGCATGATGCAACAAATCAAATAAGAAAAATTATTTCCCCTTACGCCCCGGGCTTCACTTCCATGTATTTGCTTGAGAATCCAGAGAGCATTGCTGCTCAATGCCACCAAGTGGCACAAAAAGAGTACAAAAGTACGAAAACACACAAGCGATATGGCGCAAAGGCGCAAAGCTTAAAGCGTAAAACACTTGAGAATTGTTTTGCACTTTTATGTTTGGCTTTTCGTTTTCCTCGCTTTATTTTGTTTTTCTGCGCAAAGAGCCATTTCTCGCCACTTTGGAAGCAGAAATTTCTCGCCGACTCCGTCATTATCGGCGCCATACTAAAACGGCAAGCTAGCAATTCCCTTTGTGCCAAGAAGGAGCATATTCTTTTAATGCCCACGGCTCATCTTTGCAGTCACCAGCTTCGGGAGTCTTCACTTCGCGATAACTTTTTGTGTGCCCGAAAGAATAAAATTTATTTGCTCTGGACAAGGAATAACATAACCTCCCATAACCGCCCATAACCGCCCACCAGGAATCAAGACATAGCCACAAAGAAAATCTTGCCTCTGGGAAAACTGTGTGCGTGGAGTGGTGGCGTAAGCGGTAATGAGCTTTGGAGGGATCATTGAAAATGGTAGATCTAAAAATTCTGGAAACAAACATTTGTGCCACCCATCGTATTTGTTCCTTGCAAAAACTGCGAGCACAAAAAGTCAAGCAAAATTATAAATACATTTTTCTTTGTTCGGCAGCTTAGTCAGTCTTTGCTTTGATATGGCGCCTAACGTGCGTCTCATTAAACCATGACCAGTTGTCACTTTTGACACTTAAAAAGGGTTACGGCCGTCAGGCGTCTATATTGCAATTATTTTGCCCTGAACGTGCTTAAAGTATTCAGCATGTCCATCTTGATTTTTTTAACAACGAACTATGTCACTGGTCGAATGCGAATAAAGCGCGACACGTACAGAAGAACTTTATTGGATATACGTATTATGTATTACGTACATATGAATCCGGTCTTTTTAAACACACAATACTCTCACACATACCCTTGAAGTAACGGTGTTTCTTTAAGAGCGGTAGTAGTAAAATTAGATGAAAATACAGCATGGAAAATTGAACCAATAACAACCAATAGCTGGTAATACTTGTGGTTCAAAGATTATGTTTTACGGTAGCTATGTGTATGTTTATTGTTATTATTCAGGCTCTGATAGTGCTAATATACTTGTTTGTTGTTTCTGCATAGTGGCCACAGAGAATATATTATCCGTATAAGCTAAAATACGCCCACTGCACAGTGAAATTTGGCAATTGCAGTATTCTGTTTTGCAATTTTATGATTTGGTCTATAAATATTATTCGATCGTTATCTGCAGATTGATAAATAATTTGTCAAATATTTGATCGATTTGCGTTTGCGGGAGGGAGCAACATTTTAAAACAATCTGGCACTGCGTGTATACTAGACGAGTATATATACCTAATTTTGTGACTCCAGCTGTTATAGTGCTCGAGATCTATATGTTCATACAGAGAGATGAACAGACAGACAGTCAGGGCTAGATCGACAAGGAACGGCATCCTGATTAAGAATACATAGGGTCGGAAGCGCTTCCTTATGCTTGTTACATATATCTATACGAATCAATGAACTCGTTTACTCTACGCATGCGAGAAGAATAAATGGCAATGAAATATATTCGAATAATAGAATATTCGCTGTTAGATATGGTGGCGCATGCAAATACCTTCAAAGAAAATGCTGCTTGCTTCTGCTTGCTTGATTGCGCTTCTGGGCAACTACATGTCCCCGCCCGAACGCATTACGAATTAAAAGTGGGACTCCCGGGAATGGTTCGAAATGTGTGAAATATTTTTGGCAACACAAGCAAGCAACTTCTAGGGCTAGTCAAGCGATGACCCAGTAGATTTACACTGGAGAAAAACCATTAAATAGTTTCACAAACTATGGGCAACTTTTAAGGCCCTGCCAGACATCAGGGCTGAGCCCGATTGACACCAAATAGAATGGCGGAGAAACTTTACGCAATTTCCTGATTGTTTCTCGTTAAATAAAAAACCTTGCCATCGACTTGTGGTTTGCTTGTGTTTGCTTTGGTTAGCTTCAATTAATCCCCAGTCGCTATTTAAACAAATACTTTTGTCCCATATAATTTGCACTCACGCAATTTAAGACAATAGAATTTTCGGTTGAAATGAAGCGGAGGAATAATAAGTACAAACATTACATAAAAACATGAAGGGAAGGCTTGCTTCGGCTAGCCGAAGCTTATATACCATTCACATTGTAAATATAAATCCAATCTAAATCAAATCTGGTAGGTGGGCGTGTGGCTACATTGAATACAAGGAATACAAGACGAAGGTTCCGTTGAAGGTTCCCTGTCATTAATTCCGAGTGCTATAAAGCATATTTGCATCGCTGTAGGATACAATTTTCTCAGGACCTAAACCAATTTTATAATTTTGTTAATTCAAAACGTAAAACATCTGTCCTACCTTCTTCATTATTTTATATAAACTCTAAAGCAAATACAGATCATGGCACTGCCAAGTTCTTTCAAACAACGTATTCATCTCTTAAGTATCGGTCTGATCAGATATACCCTTATAGCTTACACATTTACATTGACATTTATATTGAATTCAGCAAAGCATTTGACTCGGTAAACCACTGTTTACTTATTCATAAATTGGAGCTTCGTGGCTTCCCATCCCATCTTCTTAAGTGGATCGTCAGATTTAGGTAGTCATCTCAGAATTCAGGAAGTTCTTTTTAATGACGCTTACTCTAAGCCTCTTAGAGTTATATCAGGGGTATCGCAGGGTAGCCACCTCAGTCCGCTTCTATTCACCTTATTTATCAACGATTTGCTTCAGGTTCTATCCCACTCTCGTGTACTTATGTACGCCGACGACGTCAAACTTTGTTTGTCCTTCATTGACTCTTCCTCCCACTTTAGGCTTGATTCCTTGATTCTTTCCAATCGTGGTCTGTTCAAAAGAAATGTTCACTGATTGCTCTCCGTGGGTTCAATTGGAACCCCAATAGCCCCATCCCTTCATATTCAAGTAGGCTCCTGCTAATAAACCTTCCACATCTTGAAAATCGTAGAATTATGCTTAATGTTATCTTTATTCATAAGCTAATTAATGGCGAAATTGACTCGCCGTCGTTAAGTAGCCAAATTAGTTTCTCTCTCCAACATAGATCTACTAGAAATTATGTTTGTATCTATCTTCAGCACTGTAATTTAAACTATCTCGTGCATGAACCTTTTTGTGTCCTTTGTTGTAACTATAATAATCTCTTTAACTTTATCTCTATTAATAACTCCCTTAACTCAAACAAAACATCTATACTAACGCATCTAACTAGTAGATAATGTAAATTGTTTACGGCTGTAGTTTTTCCTTTCATTGAAAGTGAGCGAGCGAGTCCGTGTTTTTTCCGTCTTTATGCGGCTGAGGCCCACGGCCGGTTGGGCGGGAGGTGGTAGCTATATGATTTAGTTGTTCTATCTGTTTCAA
This sequence comes from Hirtodrosophila duncani, assembly GCA_037043425.1. Taxonomy (NCBI): domain Eukaryota; kingdom Metazoa; phylum Arthropoda; class Insecta; order Diptera; family Drosophilidae; genus Hirtodrosophila; species Hirtodrosophila duncani. Next base: position 63,131 of record JBAMBM010000085.1, on the reverse strand, counting down.
ATCTGAATAGCGTGCTTATGGTCTCCTCAAGACTTCGGAGATCTTGGGCTTGAAACACATGATAGGATGGACAGACAGGAGGACAAATAGGCAGACAAACGGACATGACTCTATCGATTCACTTCATCGTTCTGATCAAGAAAATATATCTATCTATATACTGTTTGTCTGTCTGTCAGAACAGGAACATAAACTATTGGACTAATCGCTATACAATCTTTACAGCATACTTATATCTGCCAGGATAAAATAAATGGCTCTTGTCTTAGAAAAAGCTCGTCAATAAAAACGACAAATTAAAGTAAATGGTAAAGATCTGAAACTTTAACTACTAAACAGAAATTAAAAACAAGTAAAAACGCTATAGTCGACATGCCGACTATAATATACTCAGTATTTATTGAACATTAGACACACTCAAAAGTAAGAAAACATTTTTTTTTCTTGTGGTGGGGTGCTCTCTTACAAAATGTTTTTTTACGATTTTGTCTACAATTATTATGAAATCTTAATGAAATTTGGGAAATCGGTAGATTGTATGCTAATACATATTAAAAGTTTCAACTTAATGCGTTACAATTTGTGAGAGATATAAGGTTTTATCGATTTGCAGGTGTGAGAGGAGACGGGGAAAAGATTTAAAACAAACTTGATCTGACGCCCCCAAGGGGCCTCTAGCCTCTAGCTCCTATAGTCTGCGTGTCGTCTAGGTGTTCATATGGAGGGACAGACGGACATGGCTAGATCGCCTCTGCTGTCGATGCTGATCAAGAATATATATACATCACTGTTGCATACATTTGCACGAATACAATATACTAGCTAATACTATAAGAGTACGAGGATAACAAGTATGAACGCTATAGTCGATATTCCGACAATAAGATACTCGTCCTCAGCATTTACTTAATATTCGACACAATCAAAAGAATGCAATACTTTTTGATTTGTTTTTTTTGGAGGGTGTTCAAAATAAACGACCTGACGAAACACTAGGGCAGTCTTCATACCTAATTAAAAAGAATTAGAGACAAAATAATGAAACGCACAATCTTTGTCAAAGGTGCTAAAACTCTAAATATTTTGTATATGAATCCAGCACATGAAATAATTTACTCTACATGTCTTTAGTGCTTGGACTTAGTCAAGGGGCAAAATTAACGGAAAGTCCTAAGCGTCGATAGGCACTAATTTGTTTGTTGATGTATAAGGAAACCCTCATATGCATATGTATGGCTGGGCCGGGGTCGCGGGGCAATTTTTCTCTTACGAAGCCCATCAACATATACTTTGGAGTACATATGCATCTATGTAGTTATTCTATTTAAGAACAAGAAAGATTCACTTCGGGTAACTGACACGTTCAAAATTTGTTTTAATTCGGATTAAAAAAAAATACAATATCCGGTTTACTCAGAGATCATTCCGAATCGGTCGTTTATAGATAGGTAGGATTGGACGGTTTCGATCAGATACCGGTTACAACCAGTAACCCATTTGTTGAAACTAATCCTGCCATGCGAATGTTCGGGCCAGTTTGAATCATGCATGTTCGAACATTGACTCAACCGTGACCCTCTGATTGGATTGTGTCCAACTTGTTGCCAACTTGAATTTTCATGTTTTCAGGCTCTTTGCTTGCAAAGAACAGTTAGAAATTGGATTTTCTACTTTTCGCCGCTGAGTATATGTGTAAAATTAAAAAGAAGAAGGTGTATAAGTATGCGTGAAAGTAAGGCGTAGAAGAGCAATTACTTTTCCTTAAGTTTTATCAGCGCCCATTATATTAGAGCAAATTTGCGTTAAATATTATTAAAAACAAGAAAGAAAAGCTAGCTTCGGCTTGCCAAAGCTTATATGCCATTTAAATTGTTAATATATAACCGATCTAGATTTGGATGGAGTGTTTACAAGGGATGCAAGACGAATTTGTTTTAGTTTGGATGAAAATCAGGAGAGTTGTGTTCCAGAGCAATCGGTTATATGGTAGGTAGCTTTATGATATAGTTCTCCGATCTTGATCAGATGAGGCCTACGTCCAGTAGGCTTTATTCAAATTGACACAAACCGAGTTTGGTTTGATTTGGAAGAAAAACAGAAAAGTTATGGTACTAAGTATTCATTAAAGTAAAGTTATGGTACTAAGTGTTCATTCCTTAACAATCAGTTATATGGGAGGTATACGATATAGTTTTCCGATCTGGATAAAATTCGAACTTGACCTGTAAACAAAGGAAGCATCTGGTAAAAATTGCAGCCTTGTAGCTTTTAAGACTTCTGAGATCTCTGTGTTGAAACAGACGGACAGACGGATATGGTTATATCGATTCCACTTGTCATGCTGATCAAGTATATATATACTTTATATAGTCGGAAAAGCTTCCTTCTATGCGTTGCAAACTTTCTCACTAAATTAATATACTATTTTGTAAATGGTGTAACAAGTAAGAACGCTATAGTCGATATTCCGACTATAAGATACACGTATGAAAAAAATCATTTTTTTTTGGTGCTGGGATGGTCACATATAAATCGTTTTTTTTTACTATTTTGTCTACAACTATTTAATGAAACGATCTTAATAAAATTTGGCAAATGGCTAGATTATGTACCGATTTTCAACTAATTGCGTTAAGATTTGTTGGAGATATAAGGTTTTATCAATTTGCTGGAGCTGGAGGGGGTGGGGCAAAATTTTGGAAACAAACTTCGCAAACTCTTATGCATATACAAAACGAGTTTCAACTAAATGTGTTAAAAATTGTGGGAGATGAATGTTTTATCGATTTGTGGGGACGGGCAAAAATTTAAAAAAAAATTTGATCTGACTCCCCAGGGGGAGTCTACATACCAAATTTGGTAACTCTAGCTCGTATAGTCTCTGAGATGTAGGGGTTCATACGAGCGGACGGACGCACATGGTAAGATCGACACGGCTATTGATGCTGACTAAGAATATATATACTTTATGGGGTATGCCTGTTACATACATTTTCTCGAATACAATATACTCGTTTACTCTACTAGAGTCCGAGTGTACAGTGGGAGATTTAGCGATTTAGATTTTGCTATTTTGATACGGATAATTTTGTTTTGTAGATAAATAAAACATAAATCATAATTAATACAGTGTTTGCTTTTAATTTATTTTAATATTATATCCTGTACTTATAGTAGAAAGGGTATATTAAGTTTGTGAAATGTATGTAAAAGGCAGAAAGACGTATTTCCGACCCCACAAAGTATATAACTACCATTAATTCGTAAATGCTTTTTTTACGCTTATGCAATGTTTAACATACGATATTTACAATTATAATGCAGATATCATGTACAAATATATTTTTTTCTGAAAGAGAATTTTATGCTCTTACGATAGAATAAACAAGAAAGGAAAGCTGGCTTCGGCTTGCCGAAGTTTATATCCCATTTAAATTGTAAATATATAAACATTCCAAATAGGGATGGAGTGGATACAAGGGATACAAGACGAATTTGTTTTAATTTGAATGAAAAACAGAAAAGTTATGCTCCTAAGTGTTCATTCCGCAACAATCGGTTATATGATAGCTATATGTTATAGTTCTCCTCAATCAGAATCAGTCGGTTATGATGTGATCTGGAAGATCTTGAAATATGGGCATCTATTTAATATTCGACAGGCTCCACATTATGCACACGCCACCACCTCTCCCGCAAATCGATAAAAATTTTATATATACCATAATTTTGACACATTTATTTGAAACTCGGTTTATATATGTTTAATAATCTACCGGCTTACCGAATTTCATTACGATCGGATAGTATTTGTTGACAAAATCATAACTATCGTAACGTAAATATCCTGTACCTAATAAGCCACTTCAAAATATAGCAACAATATAGACAAATTCGGATTTGGGGACACTTAAAATGGATGCAAACCAAATTTCGTTCGATTTGGTTAAAAAAAAAAACATTTTGGGTTCATTCCAAAAAATCCGGTTCTATTTGGCTATATGATATAGTTCTGAATAAAAAGTAATCAAGAGACGTGGGACCTCTTAAAATGAAACCTAATTTAGTAAAATTTGGGTAAAAAACAAACATTTTGTGTGCTAATTCCGAAAAATTAGTCTATTGGGGCTATATCATATAGTTTTTAGATTTGAATAAAATTTGGTCAGCAGACGTAAGGCATCCTAAAATGAAAGAAACCGAATTTCGTTCGATTTAACTATAATGTTTTATTTATTTGGAGAATATATGTTATGGAAAATTAATATGCAAATTTGAAGTCTCTTATAATTTTCAAGATCTAGATTTTCATACATCCGGACCGACAGACTGGAATACGGACAAACGGATGGTCGGACGGATCAAAAATATATTTACTTTATGTGGTCGGAAACGGGTCTTTCTGCCTGTTACATATATTTCATAAACTTAATATTTCTTGTATCAAAGCTGCAGGGTATAAAAACAAACCAAAAAGTGTCCACGGCTGAAGTCGGCCCTTGGATAACCTTGGCAATTCATTTTGCACGGTTTTGGGTCGCTTGGATAAACAACGTCACATAAGCTAGCTGGGCTACAACGGAGACTGAAGATGGAAGAGTTTACGAATGAGAATGCCTGGCGGCATCAACATGCCGAAGCATTCGCTTTTTTCAACAAATGTAAATAGGTCTTTTCAGTCGTCATATTTAATCAGTTGCATTGGGTGTAGAGCTGATGATGAGGTGGGGCCGTGCCCCACTTTGCACATTGAGTAATTGTCAGTTTTATTTCTTATTGTCATTTTAACGAAGTCGAAGAGGCAAACGCGCGGAAAAAGCACAACAGTGTAGCTAAAGATATCTTTGTGTTTTTGCACTTGGATAAATTAATAATCGAATTGCGATTAATCTACGAATAAATATATTTTGACCGACTTCTTTTGTAGATACAGGATGTTATTGTAAAATTTGAGCTCTTAACAAGCATAATAAATATGCGAGTAATTCAATAAAAGATGTCTATTTCATAAGAATCGGACAAATTGTAAACAATTATAAAAAAATATTTGTTTATAAAAATAATGATTACATCCTTTTGGTTGGACATGCTATAATGTTTTTAATTGCTCAGCTAAAACATTAAAGATTTTTTCTTGCTCAAAAATGATAAAACTCTGGTGGTCAAGCTAATCAAAAAATATCCGCTGAAAATCCACTACCGGAAATTACTGGGGGGGCAGAAGGGTGGGAGAGTTATCAAAAGGTAGGAATTACACTAGCTAACAAATTATAATATTTTCAAATCTAGTATTTTCTCAGCCGTTTTTTCTGAGGTGCGCTTGCATTTTTTCTTATTATTCGAAAATGTCATAGTCGAAGGCCAAAGATTTAAGGCTAAACGAAAGCTAATGAATATTCCTATTTGTGATCCATACACTCTTTTAAAGTTAGGCCATCCGAGTTTCAGCAATATAATTATACTCGTACTCTAGTAGAGTAAACATTCGTGCAAATGTCCGGATGGATGAACCCCTAGATCTTAGAGACTATAAAAGCTAGACTCAAAAAATATGGTATGTAGACTCTCCTAGCATGCATGCAGACCAAGTTTATTTTCAAATACCCCTTCCGCCCCCTCTTAGCTTCCCCAATTTTTTCATATTTTGCTTGAAACTCGGTTTATGTACAAATACATTTTCCATCGATCAGTCAAATTTACTTACGATCGGATAATATCTGTTCCTAAAATTACTTAAAAGCACACAAAAAATAAATACTTTTGGAAGTGTTTCAAATATTAAACATAACGTGAGTACGAGTATCTTATACTCGGAATTTGGACTATATCGTTTTTATTTGCTTTCAATTAATAATATAATTTTTCCCCGACCCCATAATATATATATATTTTTGACCGGATGTATGAAAATTGACATCTTGAAAACTATAAGACTATAAAGACTAACTATAAAATAAAATGCACTTGATCTGGGTACATTATTATGGAAAATAAGAGTCCGAATCCGAAGTCTCTATTTAAATAAGTACCAAGATATGGCAAAAAAACATAATATCTCCTACAATTTTCAAGATAGCAGTGTGCAATTAAATCACTTATAAATTTAAGTATTTTCTATGGGTTTACCAAATTTTATTAAAGCGGTTAAGAATCAACGTCACAATTATCATTAACATTTTATGTTTCTGTCTCCCTTCTACTTACAATTTTGTTGTGGTTTTTTTAGCAGTCGCTGATTGAATGGATTTTGCCGTGTTACGACAAGTAGTAACTGAATACCGGGTGTCTTATAGCCTGAAATTTGACTATAGCGTTCTTTCTGGTTTATATATATAACAAACAATTTGTTTTATATTTAGTTAAAACTCGATTTGTAAATGTATTAGCACATTTTCTACCGATTTGTTCAACTTTAAATTGATCGGATTATATATTTGGTTACAAAAAAAAAAAAAAAAAAAAAAAAAAACAGAAAAAACTTTTTACCCGTTTTAGCGTACTATCGAATGCATCGTTCTTACTTCCTTGTATGATATTAAATAACTACAATATTTTAAAGCTTCGGGTGCAGTTCGACCACTAAATAAAGGGGTGCACATGGGACGAGACAATGGGCTTGCGCTTTATGTCAATAACTTTTGGTGAAATGGCATCAAAATTGCTGCACCCTTTCCTGTGAGCGTCGCCGGTCCGTTTCATCGGAGCAGTCCCCATACGCCCACATACGGTAAGTCATTGTATCCTTTGATGAGTCGGGCTATCAGTGGTTGAAGTCGGATCTGGGCGCAGTCCAATCCATGGCCGAAAACATGGATGTTTTTGCGGCTGTCTTGCACCCGTCTACACGAACGAATCACGGGGAACTTGTCCTTCCACACAAGTGGGCATACTGAAGCCATCTGCAGGTGCTGGCACGCAAGCACAAAGGTGAATATGTGCAGTCCTTAGAGTTTGAAGAATGAGAAGAGCTGTTGCAGTTGCTCATTTCATTGACCATCGTCAGCGGGTGCAGACCGGTCTGTAAGCTTCAGTGGCTTCGGCTTTAAGTGTCTACTAAATTTAAGCAATTTGGTCGGTCAAGCGAATATTTCTGCATATTATTAGTGATTTTATTTTTGCAATAAATACGTTTGCATTGAGAATGTGGGTTTGTGCATTTTTTATCGTATTGGTTATATATTCATCTAATGGTCTGGGTCGTCTTCTCAATTCGGAAAACTCTGGTGAGTAAGTAACAATATATTATGAACTAATTAAACATTATTTGTGAAGCTGATCCTCAACAATTGTTTTCTTAGTTTTAGTCCAAATGAAATAAATTCCCATCTGAGAGCCAGTCTTATTAGTACATATTCGTGGTGTAGGGGGAGGGTACATGGATGTTGTAATTCTGACCGGCCTAGTATTATCATAGCTCCTATGCAACCAGTTTCAAAATATTGATCACTTATATATCCGTATTCGTGTATATGAATGTTAGACACAAGCTAAACGAAGAATTTCCAACCCCATAATTATATATATTCATGATCAATTTCAATGGACAACATCAGATCTACCTATTTGCGTCGGTCTTACCTATATCTCAGACACTATTACAGCCAGAGTAAGCAAATTTCCTATATGAAATATGATATAAATGTCGAGTGCTCTTAATTATTATAGCCTTGCAGAGGGAACTATAAATTGGTCACGAGATTTCCAATACATAGAAGGAGCTAAAAAGTTTACCATAGCTATACTCGTACTCTAGTAGAGAAACCGAGTATATTGTATTTGTGCAAATTTATGTAACAGGCAGAAGGATGCGTCTAAGAACCCACAAAGTATATATATTCTTGATCAGCATCAACAGCCGAGTAGATCTAGCCATGTCCGTCTGTCTGTCCGTATGATTCTAGATCTCGGAGACTATAAAAGCTAGAGACACCCAATTTGGTATATAGACTCCCCTTGTGGAGCGTCAGATCAAGTTTGTTTTCAAATTTTGCCACGCCTTTTAGTTGAAACTCCATTCGTATGTGTATAAGCACATAATCTACCGATTTGCTGGGTTTCGTTGAGATCTGATAATAATTGTAGGCAAAATCGTAAAAAAAGTACATTTTGTATAAAAACCCACCCAAAAACAAAAAGAAATAATGCTTTCATTTTTTTGAGTGTGTCGAATGTTGAATAACTGCAGAGTACGAGTATCTTATAGTTGGAATATCGACTATAGCGTTCTTACTTGTTTTCTTTCTTGTTTTTTGCCCCTATTCCGAAAATGGTAAATTTTAAGTTGCGCAGAAGTTAAGTTGCCCCTATTTAAATTTGAAATATTTTCATATTAAAAGTCACAACGTGGCGTATTGAAATTCATTACATTAAGTTACAATTTTAATTATTTTCATTTAAAAGTAGCGTATTAAAACTCATTGCGTTCTTTCAGATTAGTTGTATAAATACAGTTTTGTAAGTGAAAAGGCATTTATAAAAACTCAGCAACTTACCTCGCTGGTGGGGATTGGCGGGAATAACAATCTACCGATTACGCAACGCAACCTACTTCGCGTAACTGACGAACTGTATACTTATATACTCTGCCTAACATTAAATGAGCACACGTATTTTAAATTTGTTGAGAAAAAAATGTTCGAACTCACGATCTGCAAGCTCTCATTCACCGACCCGCAGCTTAACTTTTATATGAAAATTAAATATGAAACAACTTTGAGATTTTAATATTTTTGTATTAAAATTTAATATGAAACAACTTAAACTTTAAGTTTAATATTTGAATATTAATTCTGTATATGAATGCTAGCCCCATAGAAACCCAGAAGCCCTTATATCAAGTGACAAGTCTGTCTTTCATCCAAATCAAACCAAGCTTGGTGTGTATCCATTTGAGGAACCCCCACACCCGTTGACTAAATTTGATTCAGATCGGACAACTATATCATGTTAATAATAGAATCGGCTATATATCTAAAATGTTGAATGGTATGAAATCTTCGGCAAGCGGAAACTAGCCTACCTTCCTCAGTTTATTTCTTTATTGGTGGCGAACTTTGATAACTCTGAAGTTATTGGTTTGCTCATACACCCTGTGCTTAAATTGCTTTAGAGCAAAGGCATTTTTGGAGAAAGTTTCATGGAAAAGCTTAACAACGCTATTGAGCTTTACACTTTTTTGCAACCTTCAGTAAGCTTTTGCCTTTGCTAACGTTAATGATTATTTATGTTTATGGCGAGTGGAAAGCAGAGTACTGAATTTAAATTTTGTAGATAAACAAAACAAAGCATTTTATTAGGAAAGTAACTGCGGACCAACGTATGTTAATTTTTTATACTCGTACTCTAGTAGAGTAAACGAGTATATTGTATTCGTGCAGATGTATGTAATAGGCAAAAGGAAGCGCTGCCGACCCAATAAAGAATAAATATCCTTGATCAGGAGCAACTTTTCTGTATTTCATCCAAATTAAAATAAATTGGTCTTGTATCTATCCCTTGCATCCACTGTAGACCCACGCCCACCGACCAAATTTGATCTAGATCGGTTATATATTAACAATGTGAATGGTAAATAACCTTCGGCAAGCCGAAGTGCCTTCCTTTCTTGTTTGGCATACAGTCAATATTTTAATGTGAATATATCGGATTTTTGCTTTTAAATTCTTAAAGGAAATTCATCAGACACATACAAAACAAAAGAAAACAATTAAGAAGGCTATAGTCGATATTCCGACTATAAAGTACTCGTACTCAGTATTTATTCAGTATTGAACGCACTCAATAGTTTGATAAAAAAAAATTTTGTTTTTGGGTGGGGTGCTCTCATACAAAAGGTTTATTTAAGTTTTTATCTACAATGATTATCCGATCTTAATGAAATTTGGAAAATTATGTTCTACTAAATGCGTTAATTGTGGGAGGTATACAACTTTATCGATTTGGGGGCCTCTGTAGTAGCCCACACTTCAATTTGGATTTGAGTAAAATTCCTGATTATGTGACTTGGCAATATATATGCAGTCCCAATGTCTGTAATATATACGGGTGATTTAATAAAATTGGCAATCACTGTCAACACCGCTTTATTATGTTTATACTAATTTCCCTAATAGTTTCCCTTTCATGTAAATGAATGTGTTTATAAATGGCTGTGCAAATTTCATTGCAACCATATTTCCCAAATGCATCCTTATCTAGCTCCGTTTTCATAAAGTAGCAACTTGTAATATGCATATTTTCAAGCATCAAACAGAGCAAAGTTTTTACTATGGGTATTATATAATGCTTTTTGAAGATCGAAGCTCTCAGGCTCAGCATAATAATTTTGCTTTCGTTTCATACCATTCACAAAAACTGTTGATGGCATATTAACTTTGTTAGGAAGCCTGGGACGCACATATATGTAAATATGAATGTCCTTTATAGGCGCCGAAACTAATTGACTGATCGATCGGTATGCAATTTTTACTGCATATTAATACGGATTAGGGGAAGGGCGTGGCACCGCCCCCTCGCCATATCCTTACACCTATTGCACCGATTGTAATGAGACTTGTACAGTATAGTAATATCGACTAGGGGAATGTCAAGAGCTATATTGGCGTTGGACAAATTATACTGTATGTTAAGTTGCAAAATAATAAAACAATCTCGCCAAGAAGCAGACGATGTATTCGTTTGTGTATTTTATATGTATTTTAATTAAGTTCTTATATCTATACAAATCTGGAGTTAGCCTAGCGTTAACGGCTGCTTTATGTTATGTATTCGCTGCCTAGTGTATAGTAGTACCAATGCTGGGCATACAGAAATGCTGACGGTGCATGCGGGGCTAGCTTGTAAAGTATAGACATTCTTGATCAGCAAGATAAGGAGAGTCGCCGTAACCATATTGGTCTATCCGTCCCTCCGTATGTTTCAAGATCTCAGAAGTCCTAAACACTATAGAGCACATGTGTATTATGTCTGCACGCTGCTTAAGTTAAAGAGTCATCTAAATTGGAAAACTATTTCATATGCGCCCATATAGCCGACTGTTCGAGAATGAACAGAATGGCATATCTTTTTTTTCATCCAAATTTGAGCAAATTCTAACTGTATTATACAACTTGCATACAATCGGTTATATATTTATAGTCAGAATATATGCTTCAGCAATGTGCCTTTCTGCACATTTTTGCATTAAAAGAAATTTTCGTTATTTTTGCGGTCAGCTTAGGATATGTACATAATGTAATCCAGTGCTTCACTAAGTTAAATGCATTTTTTTATAACATACATTTTTGAGGGCTGGAGGGGCGTGGCAACATTTTCTGTACTAGGGGAATCTACTCCGAGGTCTAGGAGCTTATACGCCTTGTCAGCCTGATCAAGAATATATATACTTTATAGCGGGCAATTCACAATAATATATACTTACAAGTTACATATCAGAATATTGACTACGATATATTTTCCGAAGCTTTAAATATTATTAAAAAGGAAAGTAAGAGAAATGCTGGCATGCCAGCAACTCTTTTTAGGTCAGTAAGCAAAGTTATGACAGTTTAAGGCTATTTCGTGCTTAAACTGAAAACCTTCAACTCTACGATCCTACAGCTGATAGATAATGCACCGGCTCGCATTTCGAGGTTCCTCATGACCAGGATATATTAACATGGGGTCTCATAACCAAATCTAACAATCTTGCCTGAAGTGGATTTTACTATACAACTATTTCATAGTGATACAAAGTTAAGTGCAGTAAGTTGAGCCCATAGGTTCTGGAGATTCAAATATTTAGAAATGTTATGAAGAGCAAAATGTATTAACGTATTTGATTTTATATAACTCAGCCTTCCGTGTCTTCTTGCTCTATGAATACCTAAATCTTAGAAGCGGTTTCAGATTAAGAACTTTACAATTTTAAACAAGAAAGGTTCGGTTGGCCAAAGCTTATATACCATTCACATTGTCAATATATAACCGATCTATATTAAATCTGGTCTTCGGGGGCGGGGCTACAGTGGCTACAAGGGATACAAGACGAAAATCTTTTTATTTGGCTGAAGAATAGGTAAGTCATGCTACTAAGTGTTCATTCTGTAACAACCGGCTATAAGGTAGCTATATGATATAGTTCTCCGATCTTGAACAGATCAGACCAGCGGACTTGGGGCCTTCTCAACTGTATACAGAACTGAATTTGGTTTTATTTGGATGAAAAACAGAAAAGTTGTGCTCCTAAGAATTCATTCCGGAACAATCGGATATATGGAAGCTATATAAAATAATTGTCCGAACTGGATAAAACTCGAACTTAACAAAAGAAGCATCTGCAAATTTCCAAAGTAAAATAATATACCACTTTGTGAATGTTATAAAAGTGGCTTAATTATGACATTCTTACACAAATATTGATTGGAATGGCCGAAAACAAATCACGATATTCTGAATGCGAAAAAACATTGAATATATATGAAAAAGGGATAATTGTAAATTTACATAAATTTCATTGCCGAAGTCATATTATTCCTTAGATACGCTGCATCTACCCATCTCAAACCGTTAAATGCACATATAGCGTATCACATCCTTTAAGTATATATATTCTTGATCACTCAATCGCTTATCTACATATTACCTGATATCTCCTTTATCTGGTTCTCTTTGCTGTACATACATGTACTGGATTCTGACCACATTATCTTATAGGATTATTGGCTTGTAACAAAATTTTTTTAGAAGTGGCTACTACTTATTCAATAAAATGAGCCAGGAAATTTGCTATAAGTATGAACAATAATATTTACTTCTGTATTATCTGGTAAGCCATATGAAATTCTGTGTTGCACACAAACACACAGTTGCGGCTCCTCCAAAAAACATTTGTTATTATGGTCTGGCGCCTTGCCTCCCACGACAGCATTGACTTCCCTCATAAGCAACAAGACGAAGACTGAATACACATACATAGCAGCATATCGCCTACATCTACATTCTTCTACCCAATCCCTGTCCACTGCACCCACATCAAACAGAGCCCGCCACAACTGTCATCATTTTCATTGACTCCACACGTCTACGGAACTTCTAGCCCCCTTCCATTCGTACCCACATCGACATCGCTTGATATTCTGCGAGCGCTTCATTTTCAAATTATTCAAAAGCATCGGGCAGGCACCGCAACGCACCGCCTTTGTAATAAGTGTCATAAAAACAAATTTTCGGGGAAGTTCACGATCTTGGTTATCGGATGAGGGGGAAGGGGGAGTGCAAGAGTGGGGGTGAGAGAGCCAGACAATGAAGTCTCATAAAATCAATCACAGATCAGAGTACAAGCGAGGAAAGCGTATGTGCGAGCATATGAGGAGAAATGCCTCCAGCAATTAGTGACGGTCGATAAGAGTAAGCAGATGTTAATTTCATGGCCAAACATAAATCAACGCGGCGTCGTGTCTGTGTCTGCATTTGACTACCACTTACACTTACATGAGCCCGACGACTATAGCTATGGCTGTAGGAATTTTATATTCATCGCAAAGTTATGAAATATAAACTGAAATTCGAATATCGAGCACAGCATATCAAAAATATTTAGTATAACAAGCCTGTTTCTATTAGTCATGCTCCCCAAGTGACAGTAAAATGTGTGAGGAATCTGTGGATCCTTAGACCGATAAATAAAACTATAGCAAGCCGAATCTTTCGTCCAAGGTCTGCCAGATTCCAAACTCAATTCCACAGGTAATAACTACGAAAGAATTGGAATAAGACAGCATTTTTAAATGTAAGAAGCAGATTGTTGTAATGCCCTGGATATATCTCGAATATTTATATATATATTTATTATATCCAAATATTTAGCCGCCTGCCGCTTCGTAAACAGGTGATGCAAGCTTATTGGTGCGGTGTAAATTAATTGATTTTCTCTTAATATCTTATGGAGGTGCAAATTAAACAAATTTCCGGACACAAGCAAGCCACAACAACAACGCACTGTTCTGATAATCCATTAATGTTGGTTTCAAGAGACTAGGGGGGAGGGGTGCACTAAATGGTTTGGAAAGGACCTAGTGAGGGCAGAGCCGCATCTTCGGCATCTTCGCATCTTCGAATAAAGAGCAATATTAAGCTATGTAAATAGACTCTAGCTTTCTAGCCAACGCAAATACAAATACAATTACATACAGACACCCATGGAGACGTAGAGCATTGACACGGTTAAAGGGAATACACTTCACAGTTCGAAGAACGACACTTTAAGTTGGATAACTTCATCACCAGACTAACTGCCACCAGATGCGGCATGCAGAAACACTTGACAGCAATTTGAAAGTGAAATGTTGGCGTCATTATACTATTCAGAAAATGGTATATTAATTTTGGCAAGAAGTTTGCAACGCATAGAAAGAAGCTATATAAAGTATATATATTTTTGGTCAGCATGACAAGGGGAATCGATATAACCATGTCTGTCCGTCCGTCTGTTTCAACACAAAGATCTGAAAAAACTTAATAGTTACAGACCTGAAATTTTTACCAGGTGTTCCTTTTTTTGTACGCTGGTTAAGTTTGAGTTTCTTACAGATCGGACAACTAAATCACATAGCTTTGATCTACAGATTTGATCTAGATCGGTTACATATTTACAATGTGAATGGTATATAAGCTTCAGCAAGCCGAAGCTAGCCTTCCTTTCTTGTTGTTTTTGTTGTTATATCTGGTGTTCTGCTGTCTAACGGACGTTACAAGAGCAGAGAGATGGGTTGTCAGGGGGGTCCTTGTAAGTAAATTATGCAAATTCTTATGGCCAAAATGCCTACTTGGCAGTTTACATTTGAAATGCGAGCGCTGCGTCGAGACAAACGAACCAGAAATCGGACTCAGGCCAAGGCTCAGACGAGTCGGGCGGGCGGAGAAGCGCACACGGACACAGGCATAGACAGGGACATTTTGAGTGGCAGCCCGCAAACTGATTGCTCTAAACGATGCTACTAATATATTCAAAAGTTGGCATCTATGCATGCAAGTCTTACATATTCACATGAACATGAGAATTCGCCATTTATGTAACTTCATTTATGGCTATGGCAACGTTGATAAAAAAGTAAACAAAACCCAATTTAGTAAAACACTTGACAGATGTTTGATTGTATATCAGTTAACGTTATATTCCATCAGCAGCAGCGACAGCAACCAAAAACAATGACAACGGCCTCGACATGATACAATATAATTTTGTGCCTGCATTTAAATACGAATCCCCTCGCACCCGCACGTATCACGACGCATGTGCCGGGCAGTCCCAAAGGGATGACAATCTGAAAACAAATGAATCTCGTCCTCGGCCAAACATGTGTACAAACATATGTGTACGTTGTACATGTTATATATGTGTGTACAAACATGTATTTACTCCCAAACCATTCCTATAGCCAGTCCCATACGAATGCTCACCGAACATCACCGGCTCTGGCTCCGGCTCTGACTTGGCCAAATCCACACAACGCTTGTGGGGCCATGTGTGGAAGTTAAATTGAATTGAAAGCTTTGTTATCGCACTGACAGAATTATGATGCGATAATGCTCCTAATGACCTGTTTTCGTTGTCGACTTCGTTTAAAAATAAACTAAAACTGGGGGAAATTTAATTAAGGCAGGCCGAGCCTGACTGGCAAAGGCAGAAAATGATTTTGGTCAAGCCATAAATCCAATTTAACACCCATCTTGCTGAAAACAAAAATAGACCGCAATCAACCCATTCCCAAGCGGCCTGCCTTCTGGGTAACTCATAGGTTCCACCACAAAGTTCACCCCACCATTAGGATTTTCAGGCTCGAATATATATTGTACTCATTGTATGCACACTCTAAAAAAAACAAGTAAGAACCCTGTAGTCGATATTCCGGCTATTAGATACTAGTACTCAGCATTTATTCAATATTCGACACTCTCAGAAGTATGCAACACTTTGTGATAGGCATAATTATATGACCATTTGTTGAGCAGGTAGCAAAAAACCTTTTTGCCACAGCCAATAAACAGATGAGTGCCTCTAAACTTTTGTGATTTTCCTTTGATTTCGGCCGTAGACTGAGTCAAAATCAAATATTGGACAAACAAAGGGACAGCACCAATTCGAGTGTTACACCCACCCTCACCCGAATCCCTACTCCTTATAACAACACGTGTTAGGAAAATATATATATGTACATATTTTGCTTTGGCAGAAAGCCCTTCCCATAAAAAGCAAGAATAATAAGAACAGTAACACAGCTTTTAATTTCCGTAATTGAATTTTACTTGCTCATATCCCAAAAATGCAAAAAAGGCACTACAGCGGCTGCTTATATCCCCTTCTACCTCTTAAGCAACACGCAAGTTCAGTTCACCCATTCAAGCAACACCAGCGGCAAGAACAGTGTTGATGGGAGGGAGACAGAAACATTCTTCTTCAGGCTGGCTAATACTAAAGTAAAATGTTAATGCTAATTATGACGTTGTTTCTTCTTCTTTTCTTTAAAAAATTTGGGTACTTCATTACACACTGATATCTTCAAAATTGTGTGAGATAGAGGTGGTGGCAAAATTTTAATACAAACTTGATCTGACGCCCCACAAGGAGGGAGTCGACGTATAAAAATTTGGTAACTCTAGCTCTCATAGTCTCCGAGATCTAGGTTTTCATACGGACGGACAGACGGATAGGGGTAGATGGACTCGGCTGTTGCTCCAGATTTCTGGGGTCGGAAACGCTACCTTTCATCCGTTACATACATTTGCACGTTCACTTCCACTCACAGGCAGAAAAAAATCTTTAAAACTGTCATAGTTAGGTGCGGGATCATAGAACAGAGACCTCACTTCAGTATGAACTTAATAGGACTTTGAGAAATCTTTAGGGCCATTTCTGACTCAGAAGTCAGTCATCATTTCATCATAATAGTAAGAATAATGGCGCTAATGTAGCTTTGTACAATCACGAACAACGGTTAATATATATATTCAAAGGGGAAAGTGATAAAAGTCCCTCATAATAGCCAAGGTCTTAAAGTTGTAAAACTTAAAGAGACAGGAACATGTCTGAAAGGATGTGTATGTCGTTGCCGTTACCAGCCGTGTTGTGCAAGCTACAATCAGGCAACCTGCGTTATCTTCCCCCAGCTTTGAGACTTCTAGTTATGGTTCAGATTCCGTATTTAAAAGCAAAAGGCTATTAAGAGCAAACAATTCGTTTCATGCTTTTAATGACTGACTGAACATCTCGTCCATGAGCGCATATTTACACATACTTACACATGGGATTTACTCAACAACAACAACAATGCTACTGCTCTTCCCGATCTATCCGCGCCTGGTCGTGGTTGATGCGGATAACGACAATCGCTGCGGCGTGAAGTTCTAGCCTAATGAAGAGCAGAATATGTCATACAACACTCGCTCTGTAGAGAGGAGATGGCGGGGAAAGTCAGCCGGCTATGACAACAACTATAACAAACAGAAGTACCCACCAAAGGCAGCTTGGGAGAAACGCGGAGAGCACAGTTCGGAAGCCTCTGACAAGCCGCAGACGCAGTCATCGAATTCGAAACCCGACCCTTCCCCCAGCGGTTTCCATTGACAAACAAAAGCCTGAACCGAAGCAGAGACAGGAATTTGCAGGAACGTGTGTCGATGTGCGTGTACTAGAGCGTGATTCTCAACTAGCCTCAATGACAACACACGTTGGAGGACACACAAAATTGCGCTTTCTGACCTGAGGCGACGAGGCTATAAGGCGCTTTCTGCACGATGCGTTTCTCGGAAAGAATTGTCTGTATCTGTGAAAAGCGTAGATGGATATTTACTCTATGTTTCATATCATTAACTATCTACTCTGGCGATTGCCGTACATGCTCATAACTCAATTTTGAAACTACAAAAAACTAGCCGCACTTAAATTTTATTTTCATTATGCCATTCTCGAAATGGTATTCTAGACCTATATGATTTTTCATTAAATCTAATTAATGTAAAATGTCTAATGATTTCCAAAGTGGATAAGCCATAGCCACAATCATGTAGGAACTAAGACAAATTTTTCAACTGGCTTATGAATGTAATTCAACAACAATCTCGTTATTCGCTGCGAAATAAAATACATGTTGTGTTTCCTAATACCCTCGTTTCGTTTTATACTCATACTGGTAGAGGAAAGGACTACACTGTAATCGATTAAATATATATGTATCAGGCAAAAAGAGGCGTTTCCGACCACAGAAAGTATATATATTGTTGGTCAGCCGAGTCGCTCCTGCCCTTTTCGTTTGCCCGTCAGTCCTAGATATCGGAGACTGTAAGACTAGAGTTACCAAATTAGATATATAGACTCACTCAGTATACACGCTGATCAAGTTTGATTTGATTGATTTATTGATTTACTTAAAAAAGATACATATTTTTTTTCGAATTCCCCGTGAGTTTAAAATTCGAACTAGGAGGAAGGCTAACTTCGGGTACCCGAAATTTATATACCCTAGTAGTACTGTAAAAAGCAGGGAAAACTAAGCACCCCGATTCTTATAACTTTGCGTCATGCTCTTTCTAATTTCTTTGAAATACTTTGTGCGTACATAAATTCATTCTGATTTACAAACACGAAAAAAGCTTTCATATACATACAACCCATTCGCATTGAAATCTGCTTGGGAGTAAAAGAGACGGAGCATTCTAGGAGTGTGACCACCAATGCACCTCGCATCTCTCTCTTTCCGACACACGGGCACAGCAGGCTCAGCACCGCTTGCCCTGAAAACAGAAAAAGAAATAAAGTTTCTCATAAAACTCCTAATTCAAATGCTAATTCAATTCCTAATTCAAAATCAAATAATTGCAAATGGTTTTAATGTTAAGTATGTATGAATTATAGTTATATTTATTGGTCATCATGAAGCTTAAGCATGATGAGTTTTCTACTAATGATCATAAACACTCACCTCTGAATAAAAACATTTAAAACAAGTAAGAACGATTCTGTTGTCCGATCTTGATAAGATCAGGCCAGTGGAAGTTATGTTCCTAAGTGTTCATTCCGGAACAATCGGTGCTATGGTAGCTATAGGATATAATTGTCCGAACTGGAACATAATCAGTGTGCAGATAAAGGAAGCTACTGATAAACAATTCAGCTCTGTAGCTTTTAAGGCTTTTGAGATCTTTGTGTTGAAAAAGACGGTTATATAGATTACCCTTGCTATGGTGATTAAGAATATATATACTTTATATAGTCGGAAACGCTTTCTTCTGTACTTTGCAAACTTGCTGACAAAATTAATATACCATTTTGTGAATGGCATAACAAGAGTGGAAGGCTAACTTCGGGTACCCCAACCTTATATACCTCTGCAGAACTATAAAAGGAAAGAAATCTTAGTAGTATAAAACGTATTTCCTTTAGCTGTAGCAATGGGCAACGAAATATTTTCTTAATTACCTTCAAATATTTTGTGCGTGCATTCTGATATACAAACATTCATACATTCAATACATTCGTATTACATTAAATATGTTTGTGAGTGAGAGACACAGAGTCCAGGACTGGCAAAAAAAAAGTTGCTTGCAAATACAATTTTGTTAGCGCCAATGATTTTTATATATATGAGCAGAAGGCAAAATGAAAAGTATGGTGAAAATTATGTCAATGACTTTCAACTGAGTTACTAGTTCGCAGACGAACAAAAAGACAGACAGACAGACATGGCTATATCGACTCATGCGGATCAAGAATATATATACTTTATGAGGTCGGAAATGCGTCCTTCTTTGCGTTACAAGTATAATTATATGTGGGGAACGAAATGCGAAAAAATACATTTTTTTCGGATACATTTCCGATCGCGTTCACCTTCAAAAGGCTCGCTGAACATCCAAAAATAATATTATTATCAGGCTTTTGGTCTGATGGGCAGTCCATATTGACGATGACTGCCTGTGTGGCGCACACATATTCACTATATTTGCTTTCGTTTCAATCTGTGAAAGGAAAGTCTCATCTTCCGCGATAAACTCTCTTTGCTACGCCAAACTGAACCGAAACCAATCTGTTCCGCCAATGTGTAATCGCGTTTGTTGGTGCGACAAAGAAACCACATACCCTTTCACTTCAAAAAGCCTCATACATATGCGCCCAGAGACACACTTAGAGACGCACCCAGGCGTCTGCCTGCCTATACTCGCTTGTGCCAGCGACAGCAACGGCGTCATCGTCAGCAGCAACAGCGACAGAGAGCCAACCGCAGCCACACGTGTGGGGCACGCTGTGGAAGTGGAAAGTTTGCCGCACGTGTCACACGCGGCAAAGGC
Organism: Hirtodrosophila duncani; assembly: GCA_037043425.1. Taxonomy (NCBI): domain Eukaryota; kingdom Metazoa; phylum Arthropoda; class Insecta; order Diptera; family Drosophilidae; genus Hirtodrosophila; species Hirtodrosophila duncani. The sequence goes on along the minus strand of JBAMBM010000085.1, from coordinate 42,809 downwards.
GGAAGGGAAGCGTCCGAAGAGACGCTCGAAGAAAATGGCAGAAACATTTAAAACCAGCCGGATACTTGTTTTTCTCTGAATCGATTTTTAAATACCCTTATAACAATACAAAGGACTGTCCTATTCCAAATGGCATGCTTATAGAAATATATTTTATGTATCAATCGCGATTGAAAGGCTTAAACAAGTGCGAACCATGTGTGAAATGTGCTGAGGACTGTTAACATCAATCGATGAGCTAAACAACTTAGAAGCTCCTGCGCTGCTCAAGAATTGTACCATAAAGCCATCAGCCCAGCCCAGGAAGTAGTCAGTTGTACTCAGCTCTAAAAATTTTAAATGTAATATTTTAGCTTTTTGGAAAAATCGTTTGTTGTTGTTTGAACAAAAAACTACACCATGGAGTCAACGTCAAAGCGAAAAGAGGGCGCGAGTACTGCGCTTCCAGCCTTATCAACAGGCGTCGGTACAGATAAAAATGGAACAAAAAACCCCAGACAAGCCCAGAAATCCGATTTAGGAGACAAGGCGCTGGTGGCCGCTGGTGGCGGTGGCGGTGGCGCTGATGCTGATGCTGATGGCGACGCGTTGGTGGTGCCGTGTGGCGCTCCCATCATGTTGATCGGCAGGATTCAGATTTGCGTGCAAGCCACCCCGGGCAGAGGCTCATATAAAAAACATGTACATATAGGTGCTTGGAATGGGGATGTGTCTTTGTTAGCGGGTGTGGTTGTCAGTGTCGGTGTTGGTGTCGCCATGCACGCCGTAATTTATTTTTGGCGCAATTGTGGAAGAACAGGAAGTGACAGCCACGCCGTTCTCATGTTCGTCGTATCAGGACACGGCCACTAGCACTACCATCTCACCTCATGCCATGCCTATCACTGTATGTGCATGTGTGTGTGCTATCATGTGCGGGCATTAAGTGTATTCCACATGAGTGGGCTTTACAGAGATTCGCGATGGTTTACAGAGTGTTAAGTGTTTAACCTGGATCAAAGCGAAATCACTTGCAGTACAATAATACGTCCCCTCTCTCCTCGACCATCATCGAAACGTCGCAAAGTCAATGCCGAACTTCGATGTCATAATCATTTCAGACAAGGCAATTGTTCACGATTTATGGAAGCAGGGAGGGTTTTTCAACTGACATTCTGATTGTGCTGCTTACCTTGAGATAATGAGCATTCTAATTCAGTTGTTGGAAAAGCGGTGCAAAGTTAATCCCGTGACAATGTAGATACTAGTCTAGTATAGATCTAATATACCATTAGCCAAGCCCTTCATTGATATCGGTTTATTAACGAGAGTTGTACTGTTAGAGTGTGTTATGGCTTATGTATTATTAGTATGATCGCTTACCAGTTGCGAAATGTTTACATTTGTCACCTAGAATAAATGTAGTACGATATGCTACAGAGCGAAACAAAAAATAAGAATACATACTTAAATATTACTGCGAAAATTGGCATTCGCATGCAATCGCGCACAGAAACCTATAAAACGTAAATTTAAATAGGTTCGTACTTAATTCAACTATCAGCTGAACATATTTATTATACTCGTACTCTAGTATAGTAGTCCAGTATACTGTATTCTTGCAAATGCATGTAACAGGCAACAGGAAGCGCCTCCAACGCCATAAAGTATATATATTCTTGATCAGCATCGACAGCCGAGTCGATCTAGCCGTGTCAGTCTGTCCGTCCATATAAACACCTAGATCTCGGAGACTATAAGCGCTATAGTCACCTAATTAAATACGTAGACTCCCCTCGTGGGGCGTCAGATCAGGTTTGTTTTAAAAGTTTACTACACCCCCTCCCGCCCCCGTAAATCGATAAAAACCTTATATCTCCCACAAATCAGAACGCATTTAGTTTAAAAACGGTTTATATATCCATGAGCACATAATCTACCGATTTCAATAAGACCGGGTAATAATTGTAGACAGAAATGTAAAAAGAACATTTTGTATAAGAAACATTTGTATCCCAAAAAAAAAACTCAAAGTGTTGCATACTTTCGAATATATCGAATATTAAATTAATGCTGAGTACGTGCACCTTATAGTCAGAATATCGGCTATAACGTTCTTACTTGTTTTTAATATTAAAGATAAATGTTTTTTGAATAATAACAAATACCCAATTATTTAATTTTACTACAAAAATATTGAAACAGACACGAGACCCAATCTAGAATTAAATATGAAAACCTTTAATACACATTTTCAATTTAAAGTTGTTGTTCTTGTTGTTTCTGTTGTTTCAAATATGTGAACACCTTAATGGTATAGAAATTCATTTCGTATTGAAATTAAATACTTGTCATACCATAGGTATACAGAAAAGAATTTCGTATTAAAAAATATATTTTTTAAATTGAATGAAAGTGACAACAATAAAAGTGAAATGAACCATATTTATCTCAAATATTTCTAATATATAATAAGGGGACGTTGACGTACTATTCGCAGTAAGTTCAAGTGGTCACGCAGCTACACCATGCCACGTTGTTTCTAAAGTGCGAAGCCCACTCTACGTTTTTCTACAGATGGAAGGTTGATTCAGAGAAGTCTACATGAATATGTAGGCAGGTGGCTATTTGGATCCCAGTTTAAGCAACTGCGACCAAATAGCAAAATTTCTTTTGAACAGACTCAAAGCGGTCCTGGTGATTTGTGTATTGTGGACACCAAACACACGATGCGCATTCGCAAATAGGTCGGACCAGAGAAGTATACAGGAGCTTAGTTATATAAGGATCAAAAAATTCCTTTGACCAACGCTTAATAAAACCTAGAACACTCATAGCTCTATAGACGGCAATTGAGATGTGTAGATCAAATTTCAATTGAGGGTCCAAAAGAATACTCCTTCATTAATAAGGTACGATGTTTGAAGCGGTGTGCTACGACAAAACGATATGAATTTCCATTTAAAACAATTAAGATTTAGTAAATTGACCTAACGCCAGGGAAAGGAAAAGCAAAGCTTAACATCGTCGGCGTACATTGGTACACAACAATGGGATAGTACCCCAGGGTCCTACGAATATTGAAGCACTTAGAAATAAGCACAGTGAACCGCGAACGAGCGGCAACATTGCGCGAGTAGTCCGAGAACCTTAGAGAGTTCTTGAACTTCCTAAAGAGTCTAGACTTGATATTTTTTAAGTTAGACAACTGTGGAGTAAACGTAGGTGGCTTGTTAAGCCTAACTGGACTACTGGCGTTACATAAACCTTGAACATGGCATGAAGTATTTTGTAAAATAAGTCTACCGCACTGTCCATATCCATAACAGAGTACAAAAATGATCAATCGACTTGAAGGCTGACTTCGTAAGGCTATTAAAATTTTAAATGAATATGTTCTAGGCAAAAAGTTAGAAGATGCAGGTACTACAGGAATAGGAATATCCATTGTAAAGTGTAATGAAGGATGAAACAGGTCTTCAGGAAGCAAAAGCGAACTAACCGTTAGACTCAGAAACAAATACCAAATGAAGCTGGCGATTCAATGAGCTTGCTACGAAATTAACTTGTAATAAGGGCAATTCAAGTAGGCTGTCAATATACTCATGTTACCTTGAAGGCATCAAAGATCTTGAGATATCACTGATGTTGAAGTCACCAAGGCCAACAAATTGATTTCTGTCAGAAAGCATTGACGCGACACACTGGATAGCACTAAGATGGTCTAAGTTAAAGAACATATCGGATCGTGGAGGAATGTAAGACACGAATCGCGAAGACGGAAAACAACGCAGACTCGCTCGCTCACTTTCAATGAAAAAAAGAAACTACAAGCATAAACGATTTACATTATCTACCAGCTAGATGCGTTAGTAAAGATGTTTTATTTGAGTTTATGGATTTTGTAATAGAGATAATTGCAGTTAGAATAAAGGACATGAAGAGGTTCATGCAGGAGATAGTTCAAATCACAATGCTGAACATATTTTCTAGTAGTTCTACGAGGGACACAAAAACTAATTTGGCTCACTTAAGTCGAAAAGTCAATTTCACTGTTAATCCTCTTAAGTGTAAAGATAACATTAAGCATAATTCTACAATTTGCAAGTTTATTGTCAGAAGTCTCCTTGAATATGAAGGGAGGGGCTATTGGGGTCCCAATTCAAACCACGCAGACCAAACAGTAAAAATTTGTTTTGAACAGACTCAATGCATTCAAAAGATACTTTAGTACTTATAAATTCAGTTACGTTACGAAAATTAAGCAGAACTGGGACCGACAGAAGTCCCGAATAAACAGCCACCATCCCTGCGGTAGGGACGACCAAATCTATAGGCGGTATAATTATTAGGAAAATTGCTCATCTTTGGCTTCAGAATGAGGATAAGAGGTGAGAACAGAGCAGCCATAGCATTAGAAACGCTCCTTTCAGAATTAATGATCGATCCAGATAAGGCGGCACTAGAAGAAGAAGCCCTTATTGTGCTCTCGGTTTCCTCTTCATGGGCTTGAGGGCCTATACCCAATGCAGCGTCCGCATAAGAAAGCAGTCGCTGTATGCATTTTGTAACGGACGAGGAGAATTCAACAAGATAAGCGGGGTGTCATGCTCTAAAGCCTAGCCACCAAATCAGCTTTATATTGTTTTGGCAACTCAACTTTAAAAGACACATATAAATCTGAATGCCTCACCGTTGTTGAGATAATCAGCGGTAATATATATTTTATTTTAATTTAATTTATTTTATTTTATTTTATTTTATTTTATTTTATTTTATTTTATTTTATTTTATTTTATTTTATTTTATTTTATTTTATTTTATTTTATTTTATTTTATTTTATTTTATTTTATTTTATTTTATTTTATTTTATTTTATTTTATTTTATTTTATTTTATTTTATTTTATTTTATTTTACTTTATTTTATTTTATTTTATTTTATTTTATTTTATTTTATTTTATTTTATTTTATTTTATTTTATTTTATTTTATTTTATTTTATTTTATTTTATTTTATTTTATTTTATTTTATTTTATTTTATTTTATTTTATTTTATTTTATTTTATTTTATTTTATTTTATTTTATTTTATTTTATTTTATTTTATTTTATTTTATTTTATTTTATTTTATTTTATTTTATTTTATTTTATTTTATTTTATTTTATTTTATTTTATTTTATTTTATTTTATTTTATTTTATTTTATTTTATTGTATTTTATTTTATTTTATTTTATTTTATTTTATTTTATTTTATTTTATTTTATTTTTTTATTTTAATTTATTTTATTTTATTTTATTTTATTTTATTTTATTTTATTTTATTTTATTTTATTTTATTTTATTTTATTTTATTTTATTTTATTTTATTTTATTTTATTTTATTTTATATTACATTGAAAAATCACAAATATACATATGAGTATAGCTTTCACTGGGACAATTTACAATTATTTTTAAATTCCGAATTCGAGTCAACTATATTACTACTTTTACTTTATTTGGAATTAGTATAAATTATATATAATTGTTTGTATTCCAACCAAAGATTAACCGAACCCAATCGAAAAATTCGAAAACTATCGATATTCCCACAAAATGAAAAACTCTTAATATCGATATTGTCATCGAAAACAATATGGCACATATATATAACATCAGAAAGCCGTAAGCTCAAAGTTCCGTTCACAACTGGCGTAGTTTTATGTAAATATGTAAATAATTAGCAATGATACAACCGATGTACTCGTAGGTGTAAGTGCAAAGCATTCACCTCGGTAAGGACAGTCATTTGTTTGTGTAAGGGCTTTTCATCGCTTACCTGTGTTTATGCGGGTACGTCGGGTATGTATCGAATTCGTATCCCGTCAAAGTCCAATTTGTTCGCTTGACGAGTACAAAATTGACGTGCTTTAATCCATTAAGTAAACATGATTCATTTGTCGAGAGTGTCACTGGGTGGAGCGGCCAACGCGGAGGTCGAGTTAAAGGCAAGGACCAAGCCCGTTTGACTGTAGTTTGATTTCGTTGACATTTACGAAGGCGAATAGCTGACAATCTTTTTACTCATGTGCGCCAATTGCCATTTCATGAATTGGGACATGCTTATGTCCATGTCCATGTCGTTCTTGAATCCGCTGCCACTGCGCGGCCCGTCAAGTTTAATGTACTCTGACTGCTAATTGCCTCGAGTTAATCATGGTCCCGACTCAACTGTTAGCGAGCCTTGCAATGCCATTGTCATGTTCGCACTACGAGCTCGAGGTCACGCCAGCTTGACTATGCTGTGTCTGTGGCCCATTCTTTCGAGTATGTATATGTAGGCTTGAATCTATCTGCGGCGTAGTCATCTATATCTATGATGCCTCGAGCGACATCATTATCAGAGCCATTGACAGTAGCATCGCAAACACCAGCGCGTCATTAAACGAGATGCTCAACAACCGGAACGCCGAATGTCCTTGCGCCGGCATGTCCGGAGGCTGGCGTATGGTGTGGGTGGTGGTAGTGGGAGCGGCATAAGCATATGCGGAACAAGCACCATAAGCGGAAGCGTTACCCCTTTCAGCAACAGCATTTTTTCAAAAGCCCAAGAGGCGTGCGATTGTGATTGCAGTCGCCTTGCTGTTGGTATTGGTGCTGGTACACTAGCACAACACGCACACTCTCACGTCCACTCGGGCTGGGCCTCGGCAAACAACACTTTCACCGACACTTTCACTGGCCGGACCGCATGGTCCCCCGCAGGAGGTTGGCAGCTGGCCCGCATGTTAAACCGAATATTTATGGCAAGCATTTGTTTTGCGCTCTCGATTTGATTAATGTTGTGACAATTTTGCAAGTGTCGCGTCCCGAGCAGCAGTTCTGTCAAAGTTCGTGAATGGATTCATTATTAACATTTACAAAAAGAACCGCCAGCTGGCTGGGCAAGAAATCAAATCTGGAACGGGGACATGGAATAGTCGGTACCCTTTGTGAAATCAACATGAAATCACTACCTCCAAATGAAAGTCTTAATGAAGACACGAAAGTACTCATATTTGGAAGTGAAATCTTCCAAGTATCTTACCTTGGCTCTACCGCGCAATGATATCTTCAAAGTAAATGCACTTTGGAAGGAAAATCAAATCAATTGTTTTGTCGCTATTCAGATAATTTTAAAGTTTCTACATGAAAGTATACGGAAATTTATAGACTAAAACCGTAGCCCGGCAGTGATATCGTGGAAAGTAAATGCCCTTTCTTTTGAAAAATACTGAAGCAAGTGCGATGGAAATATGCTGATTAATGACCATTATTATTCAATTCTTTGATGCCTTTGAAGCCGGATCTCCGACTTAATCGCAACGATTTCATTATTTTACTATCTATAGAGTAGCGATTCTATCTTTGGTTCATAGCAGTGTATCGAAGCAGAAACAGGTTAGGATTGTGACGAAGATTTCCAAACAAGATCCTCCTTTTATCGGAGTTATCTTTCCGAATTGAAGAGAAATATAAAAAAAAATCGGTTATTCTATGTGCCTCAAAAATCCACACATTTAGTAAACTATTTATAACATATTTGCTTTCGAATGGAATCAATTAGACTGTCGAGAATATTCGTGCTTAATAGGCATAACATCAATAACTCAGGCAAAATAAAATAGTTGTTTCTAAACAGAAAACGCTTTACTCACTGGTAGAAAAAATTTTTTTACACGGTTGAGGCTTGCTTCAAGTAAAGGATTTTTAGATTTTTTTACAGTATCTACATTTGTTAAGCTTTGATTGAATTTATTTGAACATTAATATCGTATTGCCGCCAGAAAAAGCATGTGTGTTTCCATCACTAGACCAAACTATTATGCACCATGATTTCATTTGTGCGTTATTTGTTCTGTCCTGTCAGTTTGTGAGACGACGTGGGCGTAGCCTTGACTTGTTGTCGCGGTTATTTTGTAACGAAATGATTGAGGCATTTGGATAATCCCCTTGTCATGGCCTCCGACAAAAGCTAATTGTCATTAGTGTTGAGCTGAGGTTGGGTGCTGGCAGAATTTTACATATATATGGGTATGTGTGTGCTTGTGTAACCGTGGAGTGAGCAGTTACAAACACATTAGATCTGGGTCTACGTCCATTTTGAAGCCAGTCTGAATCGAGCTCTTCGATGCTCAAAAGAACTCAAATGGTGTCGTTGTGACATTTCAGTTTTACGCACCGTGACTGTAGATGGGTTTGATTAATTATCCCCGAGCTGTCGAGCCGATTCGTAGTCCTAGGCAAGAGTTAGCTCACAAGTGCAGCTCGTCCCTTACAGTCGACAGTTAGAGTCGCACTGTGGATGTGTGACACAGCCAGAGACGATATTTATCATGGCCGCTGCCTAGCCCACCTCCACACCAACATCATGCTTGTATAAAAAGTTAAATTGGCAACTTGTTGTTGCTGCCGCAATCTGTTTGAGCTTTGCCGACTGAGCTCTCGCGGCGGCGTGTCAGTGATAATCAGTTCGCAACAAAGTTTAAAGCGCGAGCCCAACCGCAATTTCCGCTTCGCCAAGATAAACGACGCATCGCCCTTCCAAATGGGTTTGGTCGTGCAGCCCACGTGCGGCTGTTTAACGAGCGAACTTAATTTATATAAAATCAACATTTAAATATGTATGAACGAGTGAAATCAACGGAACTCCATTGAAATTGATTATGTATTGTATCCATTCGAGAATGCTTATGGAAGCACTAAGGTCAACTTGCACTGACATGGATACAGCGGCAGGACAGCAAGTTAGACTGTCGCCTTGAGCCCTCTAACGATCTTCATAAGTCTATCGGAAACTGCATACATTACGCTCATGCATCACGCCCACACAGTACGCAGCCAAAGTAGACGTAAACGTAAACGACCGATTGCGAGTATCGAGTATAATGAAACCGCAAGTGGCTCCACACTCATTTTCCAGGTGGTGAAATTTCAATCAGGCATAACATCGAATCGATTCAATCAACAACTGAACTATGGGTGGCTAGCGCCCCCGAACACAGCACTCTTACATGCAGACGGACGCACCCAGACCGGTGCCTTTCAGCTCATCAGATGGATGTACGAGTATGGAGTATAAGGGTATATTAACCTTTAACCGGTCGACGTCGCTGTGGATGTGAATGTGAATGTCGATGTGTGCCTGGGCTGGGGCTGGCCCTGGTCATCCACCCGACGACATCTGGGATTTATTTATTTTCCTTTTATGTAAATGGCCAAAGGCGCTTGATTGTCATGCGAATCGGCTGCTTAGACATGATTTCATTTTAGCTTCGAGTGTCGTCGCCTGGCTGCATTTTCTTTCATACTGGTGTGCATGTACTATCTGGGTATGTAAGCGTATGCACACAGTAATCGTGCTTTTGAGTGGATAATACAAATATTGTCACATGGATAGAAATTCACAGAACTCCTTCACTCATAATACATACGATCGCATCCTACTTGATTTAGAATAGTCCGATGCGGGCAATTTCGACAACATTTAAGAAAAGAACTAAATAATATTCGTTTGTTTCAGTGATGATTTTAGATTTGACCCAAATCTCTTATCACCCAGACATTCTTTAGGTTTACAAATAGAAAATAGTTACAGGGGGCTGACTCTGGAGAATATCCTGGATGAGTTCTTTTGTTTATTTCGGCACGGTGACTACACGGGTGTGTCTTAAAAGTCCTCTCTTTTGCTTCAACTCAATAACCAATATGCCCAAAAGTTTTGAATATTATTTTCCGGTGATTGTGAGGTAATAGATATGAATGACACCGCATGCATCCCAAAAACGGTGACCATGACCTTGTTGGCCGACAAACCCACTTTGGCCCTCTTTAATGCACATCCACCCGGAGAAGTCTACTGTCGTGATTGTTCTTCGGTGGGGTGACACGGTTGTGCTTATGGTAGAGCGTGAGCAACCGCGGAACCCATCTCTCAGATAGTTTTTTCATATCAAAATATTTGTAAAAAATGTTTATGAACAATATTCGTAATAAATATATTGAAGGATTGTCGATATTATAAATCTTATGTATCCGAAATTTCAGAATCAACACAGTAGGGAAAACTTTCTTATTTTTCGAAAGTGAACCAAATTTGGAATAAACATTTATATATATACAGTTTGCTCTACACTTACGATGTATCTTCGTCCCCGATCGCAATATATATTGAAAGTTATAACTTGTAAACGTGTAGATAAATTTAACATTAGTATTAAGGATCTCTTGTAGCTTAACGGTCGGATAATAAATGATGTTTGTAAATGTATCTCCTTCCTAAAGCAAGACGCAAAAGTTGTAGCCTACTTTTGCGATGACCTATTTATCGTGAAATAAATATTATGTGTTTGCTATATCTTATTTTGGTTTCTTAAAATTGCATAAGATATTTGCTAAAAGAGTAAGGAAGATACAGTCGAGCTTGCTCGATTGTTAAATACCCAATAATAATTATTGGATAGATAAACAAGAAAGGATAGCTAGTATCGATATTGCCAAAAGCTTATATACCATTTACATTGAAATTATAAAAAAAAAACTTTTGATTTAACTTAATCTACGTAACTTAGTAAAATCTTGTCCTTTAAAATGTTTTTTAATAAATTCAGTTTTTGTTTTCTGTCATGGTTCAGATTTGAAGCTCTTAAGACTTTTGCTATATTTGTGTTTAAACTGACAGACGGGCGAGCACAGTTATAACGACTGCCCTTATCAAGCTGATCAAGCATATATATTACTTATATGTTTAAAAACGCTTGCTTCTATGCGTTGCAATCTTTATGATAAAATGAATGGTATAAAAAGAGTTTATTCCAAATTTGGTTCGAAAGTAATTTGGTAAGAAAGTTTTCCCTACTGTGTTGATTCTGAAATTTCGGATACATAAGATATATAATATCGACAATCCTTCAATTGTTCATAAACTTTTTTCACAAATATTTTGACATGAAAAAACTTTCTAAGAGGTGGGCTCCGCGATTGCTCACGCTCTACCATATATATATATATATATATATATATATATATATATATATATATATATTTGTTTATATATATACATTATATACAATTACATGCGATGTAATTGTCATCCCCGATCGCAACTCGATCCACAATTTCTAACCCCTTTTTCCACCCTTGCACTTCAGCTCCAGTAATTTTCGATTATGTTGGCGACAAGGCAACGCCACCCAAATACGACAACAATTGTCCTAAACAAAATGCCTCTTAAGATCTTGTATGCACTTAGTTGTTGTCAATAGTTACATAAATTAGAATCAAATTAGGTCTTCAAACATTGACCAACGACTTTGTAGTGTCCCATGTGTTGCGCATTGGTGTATGCCTATAAGAGAGCGAGCTCTCTCCCTCTCCGCAAACGGTTTCCCATTTCCCCCAGTTTGTCACTTAGCAACATGCTGCTAGCAACACTTTGTGTTGCTGCAGGCCTCGTGGCGCCTGCTCGGGCGTCCGAATCAGCAGTCTATCGGGCTCAGTGGATACGTTGGCATCCAACAAACGGACGCGCTCGCTTCAACCGCATGTTCGTGCTAGTGCTCGTTACAGATCCGAAATTCTCCGCCCACTAATCTCGTTGTGAGTTCCTGAGTCCCGTGCTTGTGCCTTGCTTGTGCCTTGCTTGTGCCAGTGCTGGTTGTGTGACATCAGCATCACCGCAGATGCTGTTGACACGTTTGAAGGCCATCGGCAGTGGTTGCCTCTGGTTTGAAGCGCCAAAAATTCGGTGCCATTTGGCGTTTTTGGGAAGCAGTGCGGTCGCTAATTTAAAAAGAAAATAAGTAGAACGCCAATACGCCGTGAGACCCGTCTTTAATATTAATCCTCATTGCTTCACGCGGCGTGGATATCTGTGCCTGTGCCTGGCCCATGCCAGTATTTGTGTTTGTGCAATGCGTATAAATTCGTCGTCCGACCAGTGGCAACGTGCTAATTAGAATATGTTAATTTGACTGAGTATGTGTGTGCGTGGACGGCGACTGCAACTTGGGAAATTGGCCAAAAATTTCGTGGCTGTGGCTGCGGAGGAGGCTGTGCAAATATTTGCGCATGCCGAGGCACCATACCAAAAGCCAAAGCCGACAAAATGAAAGCAACAAAAGCAATTATGCAAATATTGCAAAAATAACGGCAAACGAGTGTGTGAATGCGAAGGCGAATGTGTGTGTGAGTGTGAGTGTGAGTGTGTGGATGTATGCGTTGGCCAACTCAAATTCATTAGCATAAGCGGAGGCGGTATTCGCTCCCCGTGCCTGGGCCAGTGCCTGTCCCCAATCGACGCATATGTATATGCCTGAATATACATATATGCAATTCGCAATCGAAAAACAAACATACACACATACAAGGATACATACATACATCATCAGCGGTTTTGTATGCTCGCACAATTAGCTCCAAAGTCCACAAAATCGACAATTCAAACAATGGGGACGAACCAAACAACGGACAAACAGACGGACGACGGACAGACGAAAAGCTCAAAATTAATTTGGGCGATTTTTTCCCGGCGGCGCCTGCGTTGCTCGGCTGGTAGTTCATCGTTTGGCCGCCGCAGCATTCGCAAAGTACGCGCGTAATCTATTTTCATCGCTCGACTTATTTTAATCTAGACGCGGCGGCAATCGGAGAAGCCTTAGACTGAGGCCAAGACAAGATACGAGAGCGAGGGAAGCCAATTGGTACGGTACGATGGGTCGCAGTCCTTCGCCAGCATCAGTCCCAGCCGCAGCCCTAGCCTTCACTCATTCTAGCCAAGTCGAGGACGAGGTATCAATGCAAGGCTTTACATTCTCCGTTTCGAAATTAAAAGTAATTTTTAAGGATTTATCACGGATTTGCCGCATCATCATTGCCATACTGACTGAGCAAAAATGTTTTTGGCTTTGGATTCGGATTATAAATTGATATTAATACGCGTAATTTACATTGCTGCCACTTACAATGACGACGACGACGATGGCATGCTGGAGCTGTTAGCTCGGGCCTCAGACCTGTCACTGTCACCATCTCCCGCTCCCGCACCCGCACCCTCCGTCGGTGCAGCCGCAATCTCAGTTCGCGTTTTACGTTGCGCGTGTAATTAAATTATCGCAAGCTTATCCTAGCTGGATGGCAAGGAACGAACCGAAAAATGGGCAGTGTAAAATCTCTAGTCAGAATCAGCGGAAACTCAGTTCAAATGAAGTGCTGGGTTAGATTTTCACCAAGTTTAAGTTAATTATGAGGCAGCTTTCAATGCAAAACTTTTTGTAAGCGATGCTTTTTACACACATTCTTCATCGCAGCCCAACGGCAGGCAGCTACAATAATGGTAAACAATGTACTTAAAAATTCTTTGGCTTAGAGTTCTCGTGAACAATGGGAAAGAGAAAATACATTCTCAAGAACTCTCTTCAATTATTCAAAATGGCTGCAACAATAGATAAGGACAGCTAATAGCATCAATCTGGATGAACGAGTTCTGGTGCTCGCATGTATGCAAGCACAATGCAACTTTGTAATAACAAGTACACCAAAAGAGGGCAGAAACGAACTCGAAAAACAGAGCACAACGCAAAGGCAACGAAATTGCATTTAGCCAGCCAAAGTTTGGATTTCCCCCCAAAGCCATTTAAAGGGCTATTAAGAGTTTTAAATATTTTCAACGGATATGCAAAGGAAGTGCTGCAATTGAATGCGTTTCAATAACAATGATACAAATATAGTATTCAATTCTATATTCGCAAGAATTTAATAGTTCCACGTTTAAATCTTTATCTCAGAGTTGCTCATTCCGTTCAATTCATTTAATTAATGTTCACTCGATCCATAGCCAGCTGGCCAACTAGAATACAAAATTGAGGTCGCTTAAAAATATATAGTAATATTGAAGATACAAAAATCACGCCGTTCAAAAACACACTACTATGTAGCTATGCTTATGCAAACATCCAGAATGTCACTGATTACCTTAACACAATTAATAATCAAAATGTCATGAGCTACTTGATAATTGTAACTGTACCCACTGACCCTCAGCACCAATCTATAAAATCAGGCATCGTTTTGCTTTTTTCAGCAATATTTTGCTGTTATTCAATGAAATAATGCCCGATAAGGAACCCTTCTTCGGCATGCAGCTAGCCAGACAGAAAGGTTATTAAGCTTAAAAAAACATTTTAAGTGGCCTTTAACCCCGCTTATTTTAAATTATGAAATTGTTAATATTCATAACTCTATACGAATATTTTAAGTGAAATAAAATGAGAAACTTTTTAATAAGCCACTTAAATGAATGCAAGTAGTTGCTATGGAAAACTATTTGGCGATTGATATGATCTATCCTCTATATGCTATACACCTTAGTGCCCTCAGAGCAGATCAGATCAAATCTTAGTCTCTTCAATATACATCTTAGAGTTCTCAGATTAGATCAGATTTTAGTCTCTTCGCATCCATTAATAGACGTGTGCAGTGTGATTTTTAGGCAATTGTCTTTCCACTTAATCGGCTTACTCAGAAGTTAGCTGTGGAGTGTTTATATTACCCTTCCAATGTTACCGATTTGATTTCGATAGCAGCAATCCTGATAAAGTAATATAGCTTGTCATAAGAAACGAGGATTCATACTGATTTACGAACTAAATGTAACAAACTAAGTTTTCACTTTATTTGCGTCTGATTTTAAGGCAGACCAAGCTCTTTATTTTGAAGCTCTTTATTTAAGTCATGTTGGTGCAATCTTCTAGCTCTATTTGTGTTGGTATGCACTTGAAAATAATTGGTACAATGATCTTTAGTTGCACCGTGGTCTTAAGGTGAGATGTAATACAGATAGTGTACATTTTCAACTTGGTATCCTCGGGAAACGACCAACTCGAGCAATATAGCCGGCTAAATATTTGTCTCCGAAATCTGCCGCGGATGGCGAGATAACGAGATCTAAGATCTATCTTGCAAAGCATTAGTGAAATATTGAAGTTATGTTTATACGAATGAGGACAACCATTTTGATTCAGTTACTTAATATAATATTAGACACATCCCAATTCTTCAATAAGAGAGCGAATCAAAATATAAAATATAACTGTTTAAATAGAAAATTCAAACTTGGCTATTTCTTGGCACAGCACATACCACAACAAATACAGATATATTAGACATCACCACAACCTTACCCAAAACGATGTTTCCACAACTTTCAACCAATTTGTTCCCCAATCAATCACCAAACTTTTATCCACTGAGTCGAATACTCGTAATTTAAAATTGGATTGAAAAAGGGACGCTATCAATGTTCGCTCAATGCGGAAGCGGGCACATAAAAATCAATTTTCTGTTAACATTTTATTCACTTAAAATCAAGCTGAGCATTTTGGTTTGGCCTTTTCTGATGCTAGCAGAATTTAACATACATTTAATAAACTACGATATGTGCAATATTCCACCGAACACTGTGTGTTCCTTTGTATTGTGCCGTATTCGTATTGTATTTCTGTATATGTCCTCTATACATATGTATGCATAACACTCAGAAAAAATTCTCTGAAATATAGGACTGCCAAAACCAGCCCCCTTTTTGTTGCAAGAAGGAAGTGTGTGTATAAGGAAAGTATATATATTCTTGATCAGCATGACATGCCGAGTCGATCTAGATCTCCGACCCTCCATCCGGATTTGGATTTTTTTTTCTATTAAAATTTACCCAGATAATATTTATTTTATGTTTTTGCCCCGCCCACTTTTTTTGCTAACCCCATACAAACCCACCACCGCTCACTTTCGTGTTTTAATGTCATAACTTTTTGTTATGCTCGTACTCTAGCAGAGCAAACGAGTATATTGTATTCGTGCAAATGATGTAACAGGCTAAAGCGTCTAAGACCCCATAAGGTATATATATTCTTGATCAGCATTAAATTGGCGAGCAAAAAATGAGTGTATTATATAGCTTCCACAGAACCAATAAGTGATCTCGAGGATGGCAGATACAGTCTGACATTGCTAAGTATTTCCAGATTCTCTCATTTCGAAGCGCTTCCTTCTTTACTTTGAAAACTTAAAAACAAAATTATTAATGTATATTAATGTATATAGTCTTGGTAAATCAGATATAGGAGTATAATGAATATTAGCTGCAAAATTTATATTCTGACTTACTTATTTATTCCTCCTCAGGAAGTTCTTTATTTTAAGATAAACATTTAATATTTGATTTTTTCTGAGTGTAGACCGACCAATGGGGTGAAATCAGACCTGCCATCCCACTTTCCCCATTTTAGTTTTCTCAGGAAGTTTGCAACGCATAGAAGGAAGCGTTCCGACTATATAATGTATATATTGTTGATCAGCATGACAACGGGAATCGATATAACCACGACCGTCTGTTACAACACAAAGATTTCAGAGGTCTTAAAAGCTACACAGATCGGACAGCTATATCATATAGCTCTCATATAGCCAATCGTTCCGGAATGAACTCAGGAGCATAACTATTCTGTTTTTCTTCCAAATTAAACAAATTCGTCTTGTATCCCATGTATCCACTTCATCCAGATTTGAACTAGATCGGCTGTATATTTACAACGTAAATGCTGTATAAGCTTCGGCAAGCCTTTCTTGTTCTTTTGTGTTATAGTGAGCCCTTCTGGTTTTGGCCACAGTTCCCATCGCAGCCCCGTTCTCGGCCCAACTCGCCCCCCAGCGGTCCGGGGGACGGTCTCACAATCAGCTCGTGCTTTGCGATGGCTTCTTCGTTTGTTTGTTTGATTGTTTGCACATTCTTAACTGGCAATCAGGCCCCTTATATTTAACCCAGCCACAGCCTAAGCGAGTGCGTATGTCTTTCTGTCTGTCTGTGTAGACTTTTGTCATTTCGCTAATTTACTATTGTTTGGTTTTTGTTTACAACGAATGTGTGTCGGGGTACAATGGGAGAGCATCTTAATTTTTACGACAAGTGATATATTTTATCAACAGCAACCGTATTTTTCTAGAATATTTATTATCAGCTATGTTCTCGTTTCCACTTAGTCTCAAATCATATTTGGATTGTAGGAGCCTCTCGTTGAACTAGGCGGTTTCAAAAGTTTTACCTTGGAACTTACGCAAAGAAAACTAATTCACTATTTTCTCATTATTGTGTGTGCATAAGTACATCAGACGTTCATTTTTACGTCAATTTTGTTGTTGTTCATCGTTCTGTTGTCGGTCGTCGGCTGGCGTCATAACACGATTATAACTTATAACACGAACCTAAGTTTGAAAAACGAATTTCATGCGGAAACACACACGAATTCGAAGCGGAATGGAATGAACTGAAATGCCGTGAATGGGTTTTGGGCCAAATTCGACGAAATTAAAATAAGAATGACTTCTGATTTTCAAAAGAGTTTCTTTTGATAGTTACAAATTTTACCTAGAGAGACCCAATTTGGTATGTAGACTCCCCTTGTGGGGCGACAGATTGTTTGTTTTTAAAACTGCAAAAACAAATCTTGTTTTCATACTTTCGAGTGAGTCGAATATTGAATTAATGCTGAGTGCGAGTATCTTATAGTCTGAATACAGCGT
Source organism: Hirtodrosophila duncani (assembly GCA_037043425.1). NCBI lineage: Eukaryota > Metazoa > Arthropoda > Insecta > Diptera > Drosophilidae > Hirtodrosophila > Hirtodrosophila duncani. The sequence continues at coordinate 25,233 of JBAMBM010000085.1, read as the reverse complement.
TCTTACTTGTTTTCTAATACATATAAAAAATCCTTGTAATCAAAAATGAAGAACTTACGAAAATAAAAATTGTTTTAAAAAATCCATATATCTTTTGAGTGAACTATATTTCGCCCAACTTTCTAAAAACGAAATCCCCTTATACCACAAGGTAAAAACATATAAATATAATGAAGTCAAATTTAATTAAGAAATTCAACTTGACTTTTGGTCGGAACATCGAAATTTGCTGTAACCAGATCTTGAATTTAATTTTTTTTCTTGTTTCTCCAATTTTTGTGTTAAAGTCTCATTCTGCGAACTCATGGCTGCAACATCTGTATGTGTGTTTGTTATTGAGATTTGACTTAACTAGGTCAGGGGATTAAATTTGTTAATAATGAAACACGCAATATTGCTTATACAGCTGCCGTGAACTGGAACTGGCGCCGTTTCCCTCTGAAGTTGCTTCCTTTAAATTTTCGCCCCGCGCAAAACGCTGGACGGAGGCCAGGAGTGCAAATGACGCACGCGGACCGAGCGGCGTTGCGTATGGGTTACGCTCTGATTTCGCTCGAGCACAGAATTTCGAATCTTCCGTGGCTGCAAGGAATCTCCTGAATTATTTATGACAATTAAGTTGTAATTTCATTTTATTGCCTTCACCAGAGCCAACATTTCACCGTTCGCGTCGACGACGACGTCGGCGTTGGCATCTTTCGGTCCCCGTTTCCTGCTTCGACTCCACAAACGCTTCTTTGTCCTCTCGTCATTTTACGCAGCTATGGCAGCGTCTCCGTCCAAACAGCGGCAGCAAAGCTGCCATATTATAAGCCCTCCCCTACACACCTCCCACGCTTCTTGCCGTTACCTTCACTTTCGCCAAATGGCATCCTTTGGACCCTCTGAGCGTCCGCGTTTACGCCGCTCAAATCGTAAATTGGAAAATATGTGTTCCTTCCACTGGGGCCTCGAACCACTTTGCGTTAAGTCTGGCTAGGTTGCCTGCTTTCATTCCGTCACGCTTTAATACGCATTTAAAGTTGTATATACGAGTAATATATAAGATGTTTTGTTAAAGTGATATAAATACGAACTAGATATTTTTCAATTAGGGAAAGTACAAACCATTGCCACATATCCGGCACAAAAAATTTACTATTCCAATTTTACATTCATTGTGAAAAATATAGTACATATATGTTTTTGGAAGTCACGTATGAAATTTAAAAAAAAAAATAGAGTATTCAGCTCACCTACTGACACAAATTATCAATGAGATTTAAAATTAATATGATCATTATTTCATAGAAGCTTTATCCCAGTGCTACAAGATTAATCTTATACGTTATTGCACAACTCACGAAAAAATTGAAATTTGGAATGAAATTATATTGTTATAAAATCTAACGTTTTGTACAACAATATCAACGGTTAAGGTATTGATCAAATATTTCTATGATATAATTTTTACAGTATACTTATTTCGGCCATGTGAAAATAAACGGATATTCTGTTTTGGAAGAAATGGTAAAAGCTCGACATATAACTAAGAACCAGAAATAAAATAAAACACATTGTATGCTAAGCAAAGTGTTATATTAAAAATTGTTGTCTGGTAAATAAGTAAACGAAAACTTCAAAAACCATATCCCTACAAAAACACGTATAGCTCATGTACCGTTTACACCAGAAACCACTTAGATACAGACAAGGCCAGACTAGAAGCCGACCGCGAAGCTACTTCTCAAGCACGTGGATCTAAAAGAATTGAGCACGCCGATCGAATAGCTACCTCACAAGCGCATGTATCGAAAACAATTGAACACCGAAAGGCCAGATTTGAACGTAATCGGAAAAACCAAGATGAGCTGCTTTCACTTATTTCAATGTCATCAATAGAAACGTCAATTGAATTTAAGTGGATAACACGCTATTCATGCAAGAAACCGACGGCGGAACTTGCGCTATCGTGAAGCAGAACGGAAACGGAATGCAGTAGTCATATCGCAGGCTAGAGAGGAAAAGCTTCATCAATACATGCCGATACTCGGAACGGGATATAAAGTTCGCCTCCTCGCTTTATTATATACTCCCAATGTAAATGGTATATAAGCTTCGGCAATTTCGAAGGTAGCCTTCCTTACTTTTTTTACCATTCACAAGATTTCATATGTCTGAAGACCTACAGAGATGAAATTTTATTTTTACCAGATGGTGCTTTTCAAAGAGTTCAAAACAATTCGAACCCATTTCCCAATAGATTAGATTGCTTATCCGTCTTTATTTCAATATAAATTACATATTTCTGGTGAATGATTTGAGACCTATTGTGGTTGATCAGAATTATTCGTAAGCCACATACTGCTTAGAACCCAACTGACACGATTTTAGTCAGGTCATATAATGATCTGGGACACATTTCCTATTGAACACCTATACAGGACAGGCACATTGCGGTCATGTTCCGAGATTTGGCAGACCCAAATCAATTATTAAGGCGATGGAGCTGTGACCTTCCTCTTAGCTCTTAGCTGTTTACTATTTGACACAGTTCGCGCATGTGCTAGACATTATTTAATATAAAATTCTAGTTACCAAAGGAAGTTGTACGAGACCCGCTAACCAAATTACTCAAAGTGCCTAAACTTTGGCGTTGGGATTCGCCGGGATGGTGTTCTGGCAGGTGGCGGACACGGACACGGACACGGACAGTCCGAGTCTGGATCCGGGTCCGAGCACCATCGTGTTCTTATAGCAATTCAATTGGCCTACAGTTGAAGTCTTGGGTCCAGGCTGCACCGATGGCGCCAGCTGTTGGCTTCTTAAGTCGCGAAGGCATTGCACTGTCAAAAGTTTTTGACACGTACAACGACTAAACTTTTCAGCGGTGGCCAGGACATAAATAAACACGTTCGCGTCCTTCCTGGGCCCTGACCCGGGGCCGGGACGTGACCAGCAGGCAAGTGGCCTCAGACCTGGCCCGAGCCACAGCCTGTTCGTCCTATACGTCCTTTGACTCTATTGCTCTCGTAAATTTTTCAACAAGTTTTTATTATGGTTCCGTGTCTTCCCAAAATACATACGCCCTCCACCTACCTCCCTACCACTCCCAGCCAGCATGCTTATGTACATGCACAGTGTTCGGGTTTTTATTTATTTAATAAAATTTAGGAATATGGCTGCGAATAATTTATGATGCAGGGATTTGCACATTAATCCTGCAAAATGTTGCCGAATTATTGAGCTAATAAATATTTACGGTGCTGGCTGCCCGAAAGGGTGTACCCAACTAACCCAACCCAACTTAGCTCAGCTCGTTTGCAATCCCTCGCAGAGAAGCAAAACAGTTGTCCGTGGGTCATAAATTAGATTTTTCTGCCTGGCGGCAGAGCTTGATTCCATGTGTTTGATCTTCTTCTTTCCGGGTAGAAATATGAGTAGAAAACACTGTGAGAAGATACAATACGTGTAAGCAAAAGAAGCTGGACAATTATTTACTTTTGTGCCAATTCGAAAGTGGACTTTGATGAAGAATGTACTTGCTGAAAGTTTAGTTTAGAGAGAGCCGCAAAATCTGATTTCTGCGATTCGACATTTCAAGAAAAGTTTCGATATTAATTTATGAACAAACAGAGGTTAGGATATTAACTGTCGTATCCCAAATCCAATGATATTTCAAAAGCAACTGTTTGGGACGGGGGAGTGGGGTAACTTTTGTTGTTGTATTTTGCTGCAGGCAATTTCATAATTCAATGTGTTCTTGGCTTCAAATTGATTTGTATGTGTAAAAAAAACATCAGTTGGGCCTCTTTCTGCTGGAAAATGTCTGTGGCCATTGAACGTCGAATTTCAATATGATTTCAATTTTTCCGCAAAATTGAACTGAGCACAATGGTTGAGAAATTTACGGAGGCAACTTCACGCTTAAATAAATCTAAATAAATAACTGAAAGCAAATCCGCCAACGAAACTAAACTTGATAATGCCAAAAACTAACATGTGCTTGCCGCTCGTAGGCCCAATACCATCATCTCCATCTCCATCATCGAGGGGTTCACTGGAATGGGCACTCAATAGCCACTCGATGAGCTTCAAGCTGGCCCTCGAACTCACCTTTGCGGCTTCACCTCGAGGGCGTACCTACTTCACTATGGCGTCCGAGCATCAAAGTGGATTTGGCTGCGGCTGTGGATACGGATGCGGATGCGGGCCCCGAAGCACTCTCTCGCAAAACACAAGCGAAGTATGCAATATTCTTGTATATTAATTTTGGTGGAAAAGAAACCAAAAAACACAACAAAATCAAGAATGGAAAACAATTTACGAGCAACCGAAGATTACATACTCTTCAGGAGTATTTCTTTCGTGACAAAGTCTGTCAGTCGACGAGAAGCCATGACCATCGAAAAGAATCAAAATTGCTAAGGTGTTGACTTCATCCACCAACTTCATCATTCAACTTAGTTGAAAAGCAGTATAGGGTTACACACACACTTCTGGAAACATTACAACCGTGACATCTACGTCAAATGGGTACCTGATCCTGTCGTTTCTCACATATTGACCTTCGCAACACAACTGCTTAGCTTCACAATATTGCTCTCTATTTTCGTGAAAGCAACGCAGAAACACATGATCAGAAGGACGATCAGTGTAATGGAGATGAGTGTACTCACTTAAAGTTAGCGATCTTACAGATTTTTTCATATTTTTCTTTGTATTGTAGCAATGCTGTAGTACACTCTGAAGGGTATAAGCATACGAAAAACCAAACTTTCGCAAAAAGTTCATCATGATGAGTGGCAATCGCAGCAACAACAACAAATACCGCAACTAAACCTAAACCTACAATAACTACGAGAGCAAAAACAACCAAAGAGTCAGCGAAGGAAAGCTTGAACCCGAAGCCGACAAATACAGATACAAAGGCAACCCAGAAACGAGTTTCGACGTACTCCATTGCACAAAAAGAACGAGTGTACACGCGTTTAGTGCTTATATATTTTTGTATGTATGTATATATATTTGTATGTATGTGTAATGGTGTCACTACTAGGGCCGGGACCGCACTGCAGCTAGAGATGGCGATGGCGAACGTCGATGAGATGGGCTGCTTCAGTAGGGGGCGTGTAAGTGCGAGTGTAACATTTGCCGAGCCCGAACAGCACTAAAGTGGTGGTGGCATCGGTCGCATCGTAGGGAGGCCAGGTCTTTCCGCACAGTTTGCAAAATATGAAGTTTGCCTTTGAAAGTTTGTGGTTTTTGGCTTTCTTGTAAGCTAACAATAAGGAAACGCTAAGAAATACATTAAGCCAACATAAAGAAGCATTTTTCGGCAAAGCAGGACAGCCAAGCATATGCAAACTTGTGTGTCAAGCTGACGTACTCATAACTTGATGGATAACAAGGGATTGTTTGGTTTCAGTGAGCTTTAAATTCATATCCGAGCTCAAATTTTCGACACCCTTGCGTTGCGTTATGCGAGTATTTGCCGTGGCTTCATTTTCTTTGCTTTGGCTTAGCTTCATCAGGTCCGTGCAAAGTGACGGCATCCGCATCCTAATCCGACCCAATCTGTACATGTCCGGATGGAGCGACCATCCGAAAGTGTCAGTTAATGAATGTTTTGTCAAACTGCTGGCATTTTCCAGTGACTGCGAAACTTATACATGGGCCGTACTAACGGATTTTTCAATGGCTGTGGATGTGGGTGGGTGTGTGTGTGAGTGTGTTCCAGTATGTGCATGTGGGTGTGTGTATGTGTTCAAAGCATCCGATTACTCATCTCGGACCGAACGGGTTCTTCCCCATCTCCTTGGCTTGCCGCACATACATAAATGTTTGAATTTCATGGATAAATGAACACAATTTATACTTTTTGTGTACTTTTAATATGCCCAACCCGCCCTTGGCTACGAAACTTGCTTTGATTTTGGGGAAGAAGTGGAAGACCATTTTATTAAGAACTCATATATCTCATGCAACTGGCAAAAGTGAACAAAATGTGATCAATCTTCTTGTTTTTTCTACTTCACTTTCTGGCGGATTCCATAACATTACAAAAAAATGTCTCTTACTTTCGTGGTTGTTTTTATAAATTGCCCAGAAAAATATCTGCCATAGAAACATTCTATCGATATTTTGCTTTTAAAAACCGTCTGCATATAACAAAGAAAGAGATATATTTAGCCGTGTGTGTATTCTTCTACAATAACGTACTCTGTTCATGCGTTGCACAATGTGGTTGCCTCGTGTAGGTAGTAATTGCATTCTGGCACACGCACAAAGAATTTCATACATACAATATATATATTCTTGCATATTTAGAAGCCATTTACTCCTTCGGTTGTATGTACATAGACATAGATAGCTGGAGCAGGTAGTAATGGAGTAAACCTGCCACCCTTTTCAGTCGGCTTAAGTCCAGTTAGTAGGCAGCCTGTCTCACAATATCCTTTTATTTTATTATACCATTCACAAAATAGTATACAGTTTTGACGGTCAGTTGGCAACTTACACAAGGAAGTGTTTCCGGCTATATAGAGTAAATACATTCGCATATCCGTATGGCTGTTTGATTTTATTTGAAAGGTGTATAAGCTTAAGCAAAACGAAACATCCACCGTGGTAAGGGATCCATTCGTATGTATGTACTCTGTACGGGAATAAAGTTGGTGAGCTTTTGTGACTCGATTGTTTGCATTCTCTTTACCCTTGTTTGCACCCTTTTATTCTGCTTGCATTTAAAATTCTAATGAATGCATTGCTGCCCTTCGGAATGCCTAGAAAGAGCAACTACTACTTTTCGTGGAAGATACTTCTAATATAAGGCAAACTGTCTCTTAAGTAGGAATGCTTTGGTCCACTTTATCTCCTCTGACTCGATCTAACGATACACCAAAGAAAAATTTAAGTTGCTTGAGAATGGTTCAGTCGAATTGGTTTGAGTTTTCTCAATCAATGATTATGACGCCAGAACATGTTAGGTTTTAACCAATTAATGAATACTTGATAAGCAGTCCTCAGTGGGCCGACATCTAATTAGCAATTGACAAACTTTTCTTTTAAGCTCGTCCCGTTGACCATTGCACCCTGCTCCTGGAAAAACCAATCCGTTTGCTAATTAATCCCGCAAAGCATTCGGTATGGCTTAAAACATTTGCATTTCACGATTTGATGACAAATTAAACCCTTCGGCAGCGATGCCAAAATAAAAGACCACAACTAATGGAGGGATTATACAGATAATCCCTTTATACATCTATAATCTGCGGCATTCAAGGCTCTGTGAATGCCTGTGCGTATGTGTGGGTGTACATGTGAATCGATTGTTATAAAAAAAAGGCTTCACATTGTTAACCGAACTAATTAAATGTGATTTCAGTGGCGAATTTGCTTTAATTTAAAATTAATTTGAAATTCAATAAATAACATCAAACCCAATTAAGACGCTGGCGAAATTGCAAAAATAAATAATGCACTGCAAATAAAACTCGGGCAAAACGAGCAGTGGCCTTCCTTTATTTGTGTATGTACATGTGGTTTTTGTATTATGTATTATTAAAGTAAATAATCGAGTTAACAGCGTCGCGAAATTAATTGTGTTTGTCTGAGTGTATTTTGTATGTGTATAAATTAATAACAGAGAGCGTAAAATTAATAAAAGTGCAAAAAGCAGTGTGGAAAATAATTAATTGCTTTGTTGGCCGAGCAGAGCGAGAGCACAAAAAAGAGGCAACAAGAAGACAAGCAGCACAGCAACCGAAAAACATGCTGCAAAGTGAGAGCAGAGAGCAGATGGTGCAAGTGCAATTGAAAAATATCTGACATAGAAAACTTGAACTAAAAATAGTATCTAATGCAATTTATGTACATTCACATGCATATGCTTATGTTCCCACACATACTCCTATATATAGAGAATGACAAATCAGTATATTTTATACACATACATAAATCTATACATGTTTAATCATAAGTATATCTCAATAGTGTATTCGATTTTGGATTTCTCAATATGCATAGGCTATGGGACGATATCAATGCCAATGCCATGAATATGATGAATGTGAAAATGAATATAGCATGTATTGGCAGGCGCCGTCAACGATGTTGACGATAACAATAAATAGATATGAAAATGGAAAACATACAAATGGCCAAATCTGAAGCACCACAATAAAAGCAGCCATAAAGTACATCAAATCCGCAGTAGACGCTAACCAACGATAACACTCGCTGCCGACAACAACAACAACAACAATAAAAACAGCAGTTAAAACAACAGCAGTGGCCAGTGGCAATGGTTGTGGCACCCGCACCACATCTGCAACAGCAGGGGCAACGGCAGCGATACCGGTATCCCGAAGGCCCAAAATGGCAGCACGTGCACTGCTCCAGCTTCAACTCCAACCCCAACTGCTGCCCCAGATCCAGATCCTACTGCTGCCTGTGGAGCATAGCCGCCTGGCTCTGGTGGCTGGCTATTTTATGCCTGCTGACGCGGCCCGTCGTGCCGGAAGTTATTTATCGTGTTGATCCTTTGGGTAAATGTTTTGTTTTATATCATTTTTGTTTTTCGCTTATTCCATAATTCAGATATACTTATATACATATACTTATATACATATATATATATATATATATATATACTATAAACATATATATACCTCTATACATATGAATTTGAAAAACACATTTTAGAAATTTGCGCATGGATTTGGGCTTTATCTGCGGGGCGAGCTTTATTTCCGCTCTTTGCAGAATGCGAAATACATATTGCGGCAGCCACGAAGCAGCCAAATCATCATCACTGTTTGCATTGTTAGTTCCCTTTCTGCTGCCACCCATCCGCATTGGTGACTCAACTGAACAGGCACTTTTACCGACCCATTGGACTCTGGCAAATATTTATGTATAAATCATAATTAAGAACAAATACCCACTCAAAGTGTTCTGGTCCTCGTCCAGCTGCCAGCACTGCCCCGGCTGTGGTCTAGGTCATCGACTGTGCTTTTCACTGTCCACATAAAATGCGCAATACGCCGCAGCAGCGAAATGCTCGAAAACTCAGGCGGGAAAAGTTTTCCAGCACTGATTTGAAAGAGAGGGTGACCAAATATTTATGTTCATCATTAATGATTTATAGCAGAGCGGAGCCAAAGCAAACATTCATAAATTAAACAAGATTAATTAACTGACCTAGCAGTATACTTACTTGTCCAAAAGATACATTGTCATAAATATTGAATCATGGCGGTGTCCTACTTTCTGACAACTCCATCAGTTAAGCAGCCCTGACCGCACTCACAGCGGGCCTCGTAGTTCGAAATGAGCGATCTTACTCGTAGCAAAGCTTAAATAAAACAAGAAAGGAAGGCTAGCTTCGGCTTGCCGAAGCTTATATAACATTTACATTGCAGCTATATAGCCGATCTATATCAAATCTGGATGGAGTGGATACAAGGGATACAAGACGAATTTGTTTTAATTTGGATGTAAAACTAAAAAGTTATGGTATATGATATAGTTCTCCGATCTTGATCAGAACAGGCCAGTGGACGTGGGGTTTATTCAAGTGGATACAAACCGATTTTGGTTTGATTTGGAAGAAAACAGCAAACAGAAACAATCGGTTTATGGGAGCTATATAGATGTCCGATCTGGATGAATTTCGAACTTAACCAGCGTGCAGATAAAGGAAGCATCTGCTAAAAATGTTAGCTCAGTAGCTTTTAAGCCTTCTTGTGTTGAAGCAGCCAGACGGACAGACGGACATGGCTATATCGATTACTCTTATCATGCTGATCAAGAATATATACTTGCTATGGTCGGAAATGCTTTATCCTATGCGTGACAAGCTTCCAGAGAAAATAAATATACCATTTTGTGAATGGTATAAAAGGAGGACAAAATAAACAAGAAAGGAAGGCTAACTTCAGCTTCTCACATACGATTCACACTGTAAATATATAACCGATCTAGATCAAATCTGGTCGGTAGGCGTGTGGCTACAGTGGATACAAGGGATACAAGACGAATGTGTTATATGGGAGCTATATGGTATAGTTGTCTGATCTGGATAAAATTCGAACTTAACCATTGTGCAGACAAAGGAATCATATGGTATGCAATTCAACTCTGTACGTTCCGACTCGAACATTTTTTTTATTTTTTGTGAGTTTGGGTGCTCTCATACAAAATGGTTTTTAAGATTTTTTCTACAACTATTATCCGATCTTATGCTAGCTTTGACAGTCTCCGAGATCTAGGTGTTCATACGGACGGACGCGGACAGATGGACATGGCTATATCGACTCGGCTGTTGATGCTGATCAAGAATATATATGGGGTCGGAGACGCTTCCTTATGCCTGTTACATACATTTGCACAAATACAATATACTCGTTTACAAGCAGTGGAGGCAAGACAATTTTGGCTTAACTTGTCAAGGCCTTCCGAATTTTACTTCACATGTAACATAGACGGGACTAACACATAAAAAGTTAAAGCTATTATCACATAAGGATTCTGCGTTCAGATGCATGTTCTGAGGAGCCTTATGCACGTCAATATCAGTCTTATGTTGAGGCTTAATTTTCCTATACCTTGATTTTCAAGCTCTTCCAGGTTTGTGTGTTCATTATTGCACCGTTTAACTTTGTCTTGTAGAAATTGCACTTGGATGGGATTATCTTCCTCACAGTACTTCTAGACCTGTTGCTGCTCTCCTAATTGCGCTACTAAATGCGCTTCCAACTTAAGTATGCCATGTGCCGGAGTTAAATATTTCTTTGAATTTCATTATTACACCACATCTCATTATTGACATATTTATTAACTAAATAGTCAAGATTCTGATGTAATATGTTCCGTTCAGTGTCAACAGAGGTAAAAAAATATATGAGTATAATTACAGAGGTTAAATGCATTTTGCAATTCGTCAAGGCAGATATTCTTAAAATCCCTGTATGATATCGTCAGTCAAGTATTGCATCATAAGTCAGAAAGATTAAATCATGTTTGGAGAACGCAGTTACTGAGATCTGGTCATATAGGAGAATCTTAGTAGAAACACTTATAGAGATTAGATCTAAGAGCGTGTTTAAATCGCCAGTCAAAATTACATCAACGGAAGTCAGTGAAATTTCAGATATCTTGTATTTTTGATAGAGATGTCCTGTTCTATCATAGTGTCTTGAGGGTGTTTACTTATTGATTTTCCATTCAGTCTTTTATTTACATAAATGGTAACCCCACCAGCATGCCCCACACGGTCAGCACTAAACACAACATAGCCTTCACATTCAATAGACAAATCACATAAATCAGTTACAAACCACGTCTCAGAAATACATATAACATCAACTTCAGACTTGGCAAAAATGTACCCATCAATTTTTTTGTTCGAGCTTTTAGCATTTATATATACAATCTTTAAGCCCTCGTTGCCTTTGCTCAGAATTCTAACGACGCTGCCCGCGTTTGAATTCTGCGTATGAACCTGCATCAAGCTTTACAAATAATATTAAAATCGCATGCTTTACGTATAAGAATATAAAACCAATCACATATGGTACAACTTAAGTAAAAAGAACGCTGTCTTTAGACTTAAGAGTATGGAGCAGTAGCTAACCGGGAAAGGTATTAGCCACAGCTTCAGATTATCAGTAGGGGTAGCATTAGTGTTGAATGGAGAGGTTGCGCAAAACTGCTGGCAAACTTCCATAACTATTCTGGTCTCTCAATGCAAAGCTCGCTCTCCATGTGCTGTACATGCACCAGGCAACGACGTGTAAAGACAGCAGTAAGTTTTCTCTGCTTCTTCAGTGTTATGGCATCTTTAAAAATTGCATAGTTCTCTCGTGTGACTCGCTCATTCATATATGAGTGCCAGTGAATCAAAGCCTAGCATCTGAAAACTTAATTGTTGCTTCGTTCCACCTTCAGAATGCGCTGCTCCGATTTATCTACTTCTTGGGCTTTGAGCTCCACCTGCTCTGCAAAATGTTGGTTGATGAGCGCCACCAATTGCGGGGAAACGTAAGCCGACTTGCGTTTTTTCTTCAGGTTGGGACTGGACTTTTCGCGAATGCGCTTTGAAACCGTTGTGGTTTGTTGGGTGTTCTTTGTTTCACTTGAGTATGTATTCGCACTAGCTGTGTGTGTATGCATGGGTTGTTATTTTAGGTTTGATCTGCCTATATATTTGTTGTGTTTGGTTTGGGCGCAGTAATATTTAAATTATTTTAATTGCTTATAGTTTTATGACTGCGATGCACAAAGTCAATTTTAGTGCAACGATCTATGATACTATCTGTGAGCAGTAATTAATAGGAAATTTCACAGTACTTTACATATGAAATGCGATTTTTCGGAGCGCTCAAATTCGGGCGACCTATCTCCTTTGTTGTTTTGATCCTATCCGGATGAATCTCAAACTGATCCAGAGTGTTAACATTGTCAGCCCTATAGTTGTTAAGACTCCTGAAATATCGGGGGCTTAAACAAACGGACGGACGGACGGTCAGAAAAACAGAAGGGCGGATATAGCTATATATAAATATTTCCTTTATATGATCGGCAACACTTCCCCACCTGTGTATTGTAAGCTTCATGCCAAAATTAATATACATTTCTTTGGCAATGGTTTAAAAAGCGTTATGTAACGGTTTTCATTGTGAACAAGTTACATATGAGCAGCTTACATCAGAGAGAAAAGTCCTGATAGCTTTAAGTCCGAGACAGCAGTTCGCCTAGAAAAAGACGGACAGCCGGACATGGCTATATCAACTCGGCTTATGGTGGTCAAGAACAAATACACTTTATGGGGTCGGCTATGCTTTCTTTTATGCTTTACAAATATCTTGACATAATTATAATACCCTCTGCAAGGGTATAAAAATGTATATGTATGCTAGCCAGTTTACCCGGCGTTTCCCGGGCCATTTTTTTAGTGTAAAATAGAGTGTATACTGAATTTGTGTAAATGTATGTATCAGTACTTAATTGAACTTCCATATATTTTTGATCAACATCAACAGCTGCGTTGTTCGTCTGTCAGTATGTCCTTGTGAAGGGCCAAGATTCAGAAAAGCCGAAGAAATTTATATAAACATGACTAAAGGCAGCCAAAGCAAAACGGACACGCAAAAGTTCACTAATACACACACACGCTTATATTCAAGGGAGTAGCCAGCGGGGGCTGGGCCCATAGTACAACTCGGCATTCAGAATAAATTCACAAAAAATTTGCCTAATGGTGCAGAATATATTGAAGTTGGTCTTTCCTTTCGAACAAAGCTGGCTACGACCTTGCTTATGTTTAAAAACCAAGTGTTGGTTTTTGCAAGTTTGCTTGATTGTTTGTGTACAGCACATACATACTATTACTGATCACTGAACAAACGACAGTGTTTTTTTTTTTTTTTTTTTTTTTATTCGATTAAGACTAAATAACAAGCTACTAACTTATGAATAAAGACTAATAGGAATAATAGGATGAGACGGGGCTTTCCCTCTGCGGTACGGCCGTGAAGCATTGCTTCGCAGAAGGTTCGGCGCCGCCTAGTCCATAGAGCGCCGCGCGCGCTCAGCTCTCCGCAGGGCGACCATTACGTCCATGGCAAAGTTACTGGCGGCCTGCCAGTTCTCCGCGCTCTTCAGCATAGATGGGATAAAGTTCGCCACCGAGATCTCGGATCCCAATTCCAGTTCTAGTTTTCGTCGCTGGGGCGAAAATTTTGGGCACTTGAACATAACATGTTCGGCATCTTCGACCACTCCTCGGCCACACCATGTACATTCCTCTGACAGCTCATGTCCGAAACGGTGCAGATAGCTGCGGAAGCAGCCATGCCCACTAAGGAGCTGAGTCAGGTAGTAGTTTACCTGGCCGTGCTTTCTACCAGTCCAGGCTTGGAGATTGGGGATAAGACGGTGTGTCCACCGGCCCTTGGTAGACCTGTCCCACCGTTCCTGCCATTTCTGCAGTGTCTGCCTTCTCGCTGCCTCTCGTATCTCCTTTTTAAGTGACGGCGGAGCGTCGCCCCCGTGTAGTTTCCGATGTATAGCGGTTCGTTCGGCCGCTATCTCCTCTATGGGCGCAACGCCAGCTATGACATGGGCTGCGTCGTCCGATACGGTCCTGAAGGCGCTGCAGATCCGAATGGATCCCAGACGGTGTGTTGCCAAGATGCCACGACTATAACTGTTCGACTGGAGCGCATTTAGCCAGACTGGAGCCGCATATAGCATAGTTGCTCTTGTCACGCTTGACAGTAGGATCCTCCTCCATTGTTTTGGGCCTCTCGTGTTGAGCATTACCCGTGAGAGCGCTCGGCTCGTTGCTGCTGCTTTTTCTCCGGCATATTCCAGGTGCTCTCGGAAGCTCAGCCTTGTATCGAGCATCACACCAAGGTACTTGATTGCCCTTTTGGACTGGACAATTGTGCCTGCCACACTAACGTGGGCTATCTCCACTTTCTTCCGGCTACTTATTAGGACTGCCTCGGTTTTCTGGGGAGCAAGCTCGAGGCCAACGGAGGTGAGCCATTGTGCTATCAGTTCGATGGATTGGTTGCACGTATCCTCCGTTTGGTGTAGCTCTTTGCCCACGCTCACCACCGCCACGTCGTCAGCGAAACCAATTAGCTGGGCACCCTCTGGTAAGGTCAGCCGGAAGATCCCGTCGTACATCACGTTCCACAGTAACGGTCCTATAGGACCGTTCAGTTATAACTGAACCTTGAGGAACACCGCAGAAAACTTGGTGCGACCTGGTACCGTCGATAGTGTCGTACCAGAGCACGCGGTTCCTAAAGTAGCTGCGAATCATGTGGACCAGGTTCGCAGGAACTCCGAAGCCAGATAGGGCGTCGAGAATGCAGCTCCACCTCGCCGAGTTGAACGCATTCTTTATGTCCAGCGTGGTGACCAGGCAATATTTTTTGGCGCCGCCCTTCCATCTAGTACCGGCAATGGCACCAGAGGCTATGTCTACCACCTTGGTTATCGCATCCAAAGTCGATTTCGCCTTCCGGAATCCGTACTGCTGCGGTGAGAGGTCACCTCCTGGTGTATGGTTTGCTGAAGGCGCGTGCAGATTAGCTTTTCAAGGATCTTCCGTGCCGAGTCCAGAAGGCACGAGTTCTCGTTGGCCGGTTTGCCTGCTTTAGGGTTGCGGACCAGCTTCTGCAGTTTCCATCTTTCACGGAATATGCCTTCGAGTAGACACTGATTGTAAAGAGTCACAAAGGACTCGGGATGCAGTGCAAGAGCTAGCTTGAGGGCTCGGTTCGGGATACCGTCTGGCCCAGGTGCATTGCTCTGCTTCAGGTTTTGGGCGGCCGTCGCGATTTCCTCCAGAGATACCTCGGTGAAAGGTCCATGAGGATGGGCGGGCGGTGGTCCGGGTTGATCCCTGAGTTCTTCCCTCCTGTGGGGGAAGAGGTGATCGACGATGGTTTTGAGCGCGGGAGGATCTGCTGGGGCTGGCTGTCTATTGGAGTGAAGTCTTTTAACCACGATCTTATACGCGTTTCCCCAGGGGTCTTGCTCGGCTGAGTCACATAGTTGCAGGAAGCAGTTGCGCTTGCTCTCGCGGATGGCTACTTTGAGTGCTTTCCTGTGCCTCCGGTAGTTGGCTTGGTGATCCTCGAAGGTAGATGCACCGCGGGAGCGCTGGTAGCGGCGTCTAGATTGGATGCACGCAGTGCGCATGCTCGCAATGCGCTCATTCCACCAATAGACTGGCTAGTGGTGGTGCCTATACGCCCTTCTGGTTGCCATACTAGCGTCGCATGCACTTGTATGTGTGACATGAGCCGAGAAGCCATACACTCAGCGTTAGCCCCTAGAGCTAGGTGCTGCAGCCTATCCGCGAAGACTTGAGTATTCAAGGTCTCGACTCGATAGCTCTTCCAGTGGGAAACAGTGGGTTGTCGCCTAGCCGTGCGTCCGCCAACTGTGTAGAGAATAGCTACGTGGTCACTCGCTGTGTATGCGCTGCTTATCCTCCAGTTTGCTGTTTGTGCAGTCGGCCCACTGACGAAAGTCAGGTCAACTACTGATCCAGTTCCAGCTCGACTAAACGTGTGCTGGTTGCCTTGGTTTAGGAGAGCCACGTCCAGCACTGAAAATGCCTCGAGTAGGCTCCGGCCTCTCGCGTTCGTGGTCGTGCTGCCCCACTCGACTGCCCATGCGTTGAAATCACCGGCGATCACCATTGGGTGACGGCCTCGTGCATCGGCCACCAACGCGTCGAGTGAGTTAACGAACTCGTTGAGGGTCAGGCTGGGCGCGAGGTATACGCTATATACCCACAGGTTCTTTACCCTCGCACGGACAAAGCCATCTGACTGGTAGACGTTCGTGAAGATGGCTGCTGGTACTCCGCACCACCAGATAGCCGCCTTCCCTGAAGTGTCTAATGCGCAGCTTGCGCTGGGGAGGATCTTGTAGGGCTCGCTAAGAACTGCCAGGTCCGCCTGTAGTTCGCGCACTGTTTGTGACAGCAGAGCCTGAGCTGAATTACTTCCATCTTTTGGCCGTTCCGGTACCTCCTGTCCTTTTGGGCGCCAACGGGCATGCTTGGCTGCCTGCCTGGTGGTGCGCTGCATTCTGGTTGCCGGCGCTACTGCACAGAAAGCATTTTGCAGCGTTAGTGCACGCAGCGGCTTTGTGTCCTTCTACGCCACATCTGATGCAGCAGTTGCTCCTATCGGTGGTGCTTCTACAACTGCTGGAGATGTGACCGAACTCCAGGCATTTGTAGCATCTAACCCGTGCCTCTATGGGTTTTATACGGCAACGAGTCCACCCGATCCGCACTTTACCCAGTTCGCGTACCTTCTTTGCAAAGATTGACGGGACTGAGATGATGGCCACCTGGCTCCCAGCGTATGCGTTTCGCATGCTCTTAACGGTACATATGTCCGGTGCGAGTTGCGCTTGCGCAGTTATTTCCGCTGCTACATCCTCCTTGCTTACCAGCTTGTCCAGATCTTTTATTAAAAAGAGGGCCTCCTGTGTGACTGATCTTATACCAGCGCTATCTCCAAGGACGTCCGAAATGTCCTTTTTGAGCTTCTGGGTGCAGTCAAGGCCGGAGCCATTGAGCTCCAGCAGAAGATCCCCTTTGGCAGTTCGGGGGACTTTGGCAACGTTCTCGCCGACGCTCTTTAGTTGGTCATCCTGGCGGCGGGTGACCATGGCGAGGATATCGCTATAGGTTGCCTTCCCATTTGCGCTTATGATTAGTGCGTCCGGCTTACTGGTGGCTTCCCTTTTCTGCTGGCTCTTTTTGGTGATCCTAATGGTATCCTTGTTTGAAGCGTGCTGGTCCCGCTGCTGTTTTCCTGCTGGCTTGGGTGGCTCTGCTCTGTTACGTGTGGCTGCAGAAGCCTTCTGCGACTGCACCAGCTTCCAAGCGCCTCCCGAGGAGCTAGTGTAGTTCTGTACTACATTCGGCGAGGTTTGCGTCTCGCGGTCAAGCCTCTGTGGAGTTGCGACTTCCAGCCCTCCTGCTGGCGTAGGATGGCTTCCTAGTCCCACGCTTAATGCCATTTGTAGCTCTTTCATTCTAGCTATCTTGCTACTCATGGCCTGGTTAATGTGGCGCACTTTCTTCTCCACAGTGATGTGGATGATCTCGTCGAGGATCTCACCTAGCTCAACCGCCAGGGCTCTGTTGCTCCTTTGAAGCTTCGGCTTCTTCGCTGCCAGCGAATCCCCTGCGATCGTAGGGCTTGCCGTTTCCCTACCACGTTTCGGGGTGTCGTCCACCACGTTGGTGCTCTTGCATGCTCCTAAAGGCGCCGTGAGGGGCGCAAGAGCTGCTGCAGAAGCCGTGAGCACTGGTGAACGCAACAGCGTTGTGCTTCTTCTAAAAGCCCGCTGCTCGTCCGCCGCGGCTGCGACCCCTTCCTCGTTGTTGGACGACTTCATCGCAGTCGGTCCAGGGGAGTCCATCGGTGGCCAGAGATTTCCCTTGGCGTTTCACCGTTGGAAGATATACCGCTCCTACTCGGTCGCCAGAGCCCCGTTTATGGGACCGCAAAAGCGGGGGGGTTGGCAATTGGAGACTGGAAATTCAGAAAATGCGAATTCATTAGTTTCGCAACGTTTACAACTTCCGCCTGGAAGTATGCTGCGGATTTTAAGCAGGTGCAGGTGCAGTGAAAGCTCTCTAAAAGCTCTCTACACACCGATCTGGCCAGTTTTTCAATCAGCTGGTGATCAGTGTTGGATTCAGTGTTAGTTGTAGTGTCGTTCGTTAACGAGCACTAACCAGCACGACCAACAGCTGGTCGCTCCCGCCAAAAAGAAAGATAACGCGTTCTAGTTGGCTGTGTTTTTGGCTGAGTGAACGTGGAAAGCGAATGGGTGTGAAAAGAGCGATGGAAAAATCACTCAAGTGGAGCCGCCCGCGCCCCCCCTTTGTTACCTGCAGGGGAAAGATGAAGGCGCCCGGATTAGGAAGAAGGCGACTCGCGACCGGAGTTTTTTTGGTGTCCCCGGTATGTACTACCCTCACTGGTTGCCGTGCACTGATGCCAGGCTTTTTTAACGCAGGTGAACTTCGAAAAAACACTATACAGCCGGAGCTGTTAAGGAACGCGACTGCACAGGACAAAAACTCACTCAAAAAAAAAAAAAAAGAAACAAAAATATAACGACAGTGTGTATTTGTGTGTATGTGTCTCAGTAAACAATGAACGCGAAGACGAAATCAAAAAAAAAAAAAAAAAAAGCAACTAAGAACGCTATAATCGACATTCCAACTATTAGATACTTATTAAAAGACCCTTTTTGCCATAGCTGCAGCAAATGTCACGCGTCCTGCTCTATGAATCAACAAATGAGTGCCTAAACATTTGGGATTTGCCTTTGATTCTGTCCATTGACTGAGTCAAAAGCAAAAACAACAACACGTGTGAGGAAAATGTACATATGCACATATTTTTTTCACGCAGAAGGTCTTGATCATAAATAACCAGAATAATAAAAACATAGCTTTAAATTTATTTAATTGCAAAAAATGCACTAGAGCGGCTGCTTACATGCCCCTTCCACCTCTGAAGCTCTGTCAAAATTTGTAAAACAAACCTGCTCTGACGCAACACAAGGGGAGTCTACATATCAAATTTGGTCTCTCTAAACTTTGTCTCCGAGATCTAGGTGTTCATACGGACGGACATGGCTAGATCGACTCGGCTGTTGATGCTGATGAATAATATATAAATTAATATAATTCCAGTCCAGTTGTGGCTGAAGATTATGTTGAGAGGTATACTATACCTCTTATTGCTGGCCTCGGGCTCAGACAATAAAGCAAATTATTTAACGGCCGAGTGTTAGAGACGCGACGTGCATTTTTGAACCAAACTAACATAAGAAGATTTCTTAGGAGCTCAATTCAAGATAAGACAACTTGCAAGCATAACAACATGTTAAGTTGAGCGCGATAACGAAATCTGCATAGCAAAGGAATGCTCTTATCGCCGTTGGGGGCTGCAGCTGTAATACTGATAAGACGTTGTCGCTTTCGGGAGTGTCGGAGTGATAATTTATTTTAGCGACTTATTGGAAGAGCGCTGTATTCGGAACTGATTTCTTAATACAAAACATATTTCGCTTAAGCTAAGCCAAAGCTCGCATCACGACATAATGTTAAGATCGGCAAGCCGACTCAGCAAAATCTTCGGCAATAACGGAAACTCTTGTAGCAAAACAAAAGTGTCCGGTTACCGCCGCTGACCATTGCAGCTATAGCGCGCTGATACAAAGTATGCAGCGCCGCAATTGCGAGGGCTGTTCTTTAACTTATAATATAAGCTTATGAAATATCCTATATTATCTGTTAACTACTCCCCCTTCAAGTATAAGGCCGTCCTCGGCCGACCCAATCCAGGCGACTACTTCTCGTAACTGCTTCGCAGACTCCTCTGCGTCGATGATCCGCCAAAGAGTGAGGCCAATGCAGATTAAAGCACAGCATATGGCTTCAATGATGAATACCACACGATAGCTTGATCGGTTCCGACGTCTTTCTTGAATTGCTGTATCACCTCCAAATTACGTTCATTCAAACGATGACGGTAAGGGAGGCTGAGGACATCTTGGCTGGCAGTGATGTTCAGCAAGGGAGAATTAACAATACCCGGGACTCTATTGCATACGTTGTTGTGATTGTAAAACAGAGTCCCGTTAATTGCGACTCGGTCTCCGAACGTGATGAGATGCGTGCCTTGTACCTCAGTGCCGTTGTCCACCGGAATCCTTGCGGACCCGTCGTTGAGGATGATGATTCCGTCATCTACATGGGTGATTGTTTCCAGGTTGCTCGGCTGGATCTCGCAGCATGCCGTGCCACCTGCATGGAGCTCTTTGGCACATGGACTCTCTAATGCCAGACGACAAAATGTGGCTCCAGGTGAAGCGGCGCAACTCTGCAGTGTGTGGGTTTCTCCATCGCATTCGGTTGTCAAACAATCGCAATATAATATAGTGTTAATGGATTGAAGAATTTTTGGTTATCTCGAGAATTTTATTGACAGTAACTGTTAAGCTGGTCTTGAACTCTAGTGTTTATTTCTATTTGTCTATTGTTGGCATTTTAGCAACTTTTCCGTTCTTCTTTTTAAAGAGGTTTGCCAGGTGGCTAATAATAAATTGAAAAACTATATCTAACTTATACGAGTTTTCTTAGTGGCTTAAAAAAGGTGTAACAAAACAAATGAAAAAAAAAACAAACAAAAAAAACAAACAAGCAAACTTAGAGGACTTGTCGATGCAAGTGAGAAAAAATTTCCTGTCAGTGGAGAAAATGTCTATTTGTAACATCTCTCCTACACATAAGGGGATCGGTGTCTCCCCAAGCTCTTGTTTTTTGGGGTGTCTATCATATTTAGCCCTAGCACATGTTTTGCAATTTTTCACTATTTCATTGGCTATTTTTGCCATCTTTGGAAAGTAGTACTCGGAGAGTACCTGCTTAATATTTTCCTGTGCAGACCTATGGGCCCTATTATGCTCGGCTGTGAGGATTTCCCTTCTTTCTCCAATCGCAAATACGTCCACTACGCGATTTTTGCAGTGCCAGAACTTTGTGGCCGGGTATCTTCGAACCAATGCATCTTGTATCATTGCAAGCGTGTGTAAATTACAGTGGAGAGCATTTACGCATTTGGGTGAAACTACATCTTCGAGCTCGTCTAGCAGCGATTCAATGCAAGTATAGCTGATCAAGTAGCGTTTCTTATTTCCAAATGAAATAAAACTCTGTTTTAAGGAGAAACGCGCCTCTTCTAGCACTATTTGGTTTTGAAATCAGTTCAAGGGCTTGTCTGTTGTCTCAATGGTGTTGGTGAGAGATACCTCACTGTGGATCGTTGCTGCGCAGGACTCAACTTCTTGTTCATTTACAGCGTTGAGATGATGTCTTGGCAAGGCATCCGCAACCAGATTGTCCTTGCCAGGTTTATAGAAGATACGTGCATTAGTGCATTACGTGAGCATTACATTCTCGGATGACAAAATATCGCGCAACTTCTGAAACGCCCTTTGCTGCACTTCAGAGAATCGAACCTTTATATTTCTAGACCTATGTTTACTGACTGTTCCATTCTCACCCTTCAAGATATTCGAGATGGGTCTTGCTATTGCGGCGAAGTCCCTAATGAAACATCTATAATAACTTGCGAGGCCTAGAAATGATCTGACATCGAACAGTGTTTTAGGCTCTGGATACTCCTGTATTGCCCTAACCTTCTCAGGATCCGTCGTGGCGCCAGTGCTGGTGACTATGAACCCCAGAAAGCTCACGCTTTTCCTAAAAACGTGACTTTTCGAAGGAGACCCTCATGTTTGCTTCGTGTAAGCTTTTTAGGACCCAATCCACGTGTTTAATGTGGGATTCCTCATCTTCTTTGATTACGTCATCGACATAAACATAGCAAAATTTGCCAATCTGATCTCGCAATATGTCGTCGATGGTTCTTTGGAAGATGCTTGCTGCATTCTTTAATCCAAAGGGGAATCTTTTGAACTCGTATTTCCCCCCGTTCACTGAGAAAGAGGTTTTGTCACGGTCGCGTTCAGCGAGTATGATCTGGTAATAACCAGACTTGAGGTCTAATGTTGAAAAGAATTTGACTCTCCCCAAATTCCCCAATACCATTGGTATATTTGGCATAGGGTATTTGTCAGGCACGGTTCTTTCGTTAAGTTTACGAAAGTCCATTACCAATCTCATTTTCCTTTTGCCTGCTTCATCAGTGCCCTTCTTGTCTACTACTCATATTGGGTTATTGTAGGGAGAGACGGACTTTTGAAGTATATCATTTTTTATTAGATCTTTGATTCCTTTATTAACGAAATCAGCTGCTCTCATTGGATATTGGCAAAGCTTGGCATTGATCGGCTGCTCATCTGTGGTCCTAATGGTGGCCACGACTGATGTGTTATACGGCAACGCCTCGTATGGGTCTGCAAAAGCCTTTTGTCTGGTCTTTAGCATTTTCAAAAAAGAACTTCTAGTTAATGGGGATGCCTCTGCACAGTCTACATTTGTGAAATTGACATTTTTGAAGCTAGATAAATCGAAGCAGCTGCCTGCTTTAGCAGGTCAAGGCCTACAATCCCATCGAAAGCTGACAAGAATGAAAAATGTTGCCTTCAACCCAAACATTGAAACAAAGCATTTGTGCGTAATTTGTGTCTCGCCGTGAATGGAATGAATTTTGAAGGGGGACTCTACCGAGCGGACGCCTTTCAACCCTTCATGTGGCCGAATTGAATTCTTGGCCGCTCCCGTGTCTATGAGGAATCGCATGTGAGTCCCTGCTACTCTTCGTCTGATGACGGGTAGCAGGGATTTGTTCCTAAAAAATTAAGGGCATCAGAATCATAACTAGCATCGTCATTGATTTGTGCCACTGCGCTGGAGGCGGCATCAGCATACGCCTCTGCCCCTTGCCTGACGTGATTCAACCTCTGCTGATTTCTCTGACCGCCTGTGCGGTCAGATGCGGAGTGCTTCCTATTCGTGTAAGCAGGGGCTTGAGTGTGCTGCAAGACCCTTGAGAAGGAAGCATCGACCTCCATGGGCACTTGTGCGCCATTATTATTATGCTGCCTGATGCTTCGCTGGTCAGTCTGCACTGGGGCCTTGGTTTGCTTGCTAAAGTGCGGATTCTTTGTACCGCTAGCTTGTGTTTCGGCTTGTTGCGAATGCCTTCCATGTTGGTGACCCTGCACTTTTGCATGCGGCTTGCGCTCTTTGTCTTCTAGACCTCTTGCGAAATTAGCCGCGAATGCGTACCTTTCATGGTTTGACTCGACTTCTTGCGCGAGAGCTAGCGCTGAAGGCAAATCTCTGGGCTTTGCTGCAAAGAGCACATCTGTAAGACTGCGCTTGAGACCCGATATGAAGACACGCAACGCATCGTCGCGGAATTTCTCACATAGGCCCTTTGCTAAAGCTGGCTCATACGACATGTTAACTTTGTTAGTAAGAAGAGTGAGTTTCTTCTCTACCTCATCGTAATATTGAAGCAGGGACAGGCTACCTTGCCTCAAGGTACCTAATTCCTGTTCAATGACATGAATTGGTCTCTTGTCACTGTATGTGAAATCTAGGCGATTTATTATCGCATCAAAATTCAATACAGTCCCAAATGAGGCCAGCACCGCGTCTGCGGGGCCCCTAATCTTGCTTCTTATGATGATAACAGCCTGATAATGACGAGAACTGCCATTATAGGGTCTGTAGATCTCGTAAGCGGCTAATGCTGCCTGCCTCCAAGATACATAACATTCCTGTACTCCTGCAAACTCAGGTAAGCACTTGACGGCATCTAGCGGCTCGTCACAGCGAATGTCGTTTCTAATTCCTATAGCAGCATATGCTACAACTTGTGGGGTGGCAACGTTTGCTGCTGTTAATTGTTCAGCTAATTCATTAATTTTTTTTGAGTCAATGCTTGCTCTCTCTGCTGGTTTGCAACGGCCTGTTCGGCTAAAGCATTGCTGATAGCCGTCCTTACTACTTCCCCAAGCTGATCTGGATCCATTTTACCTGATGGTGGGGGAACTACGGGGAGAAGTCTTGTAGTCGGGACTCTGATGCGAATGTCACAGTCGGAATCTGAGTCGCTAGACTGCTCGCGAGGGTTTCTATATTGGCTGAACTGTGGCATGTGCAGACCAGTGGCCGCGAAAAACAAAACAGGCAGTCAAAAGATAGGTCGAATTACGACGCAGCTCTGAACCACGAGAACTGTATGTATTGTTATAGCACAATTTTAGACATATAGAAAGTAACACAAAGTAATTTTATTAACGACCTGGCTGATAACTTGTTTCAACTCAAATTCTCAAAGTAGTCACACTCACGTGTTTCAGAAACTTTTTTTATATGATCTGTTGCAATATAAAATACTCACTAGTACTAACTAATTTTTCTAAAAAAAAAATTTTGAGTTCGACGAAAAATTTTGGCTAGAGTGTCCACTTACATGACTCTATTAACACAAAAAAAATTGTTATAAACTGGTCACTCGCAGCTCCCGCGCTGCTGTCTTAATTGTTGTTGGTTGTGGAGTCCGACCACTAGTTGGGCGCCAATTAATATAATTCCAGTCCAGTTGTGGCTGAAGATTATGTTGAGAGGTATACTATACCTCTTATTGCTGGCCTCGGGCTCAGACAATAAAGCAAATTATTTAACCGCCGAGTGTTAGAAACGCGACATAAAAAGAAGATTTCTTAGGAGCTCAATTCAAGATAAGACAACTTGCAAGCATAACAACATGTTAAGTTGAGCGCGATAACGAAATCTGCATAGCAAAGGAATGCTCTTATCGCCGTTGGCGGCTGCAGCTGTAATACTGATAAGACGTTGTCGCTTTCGGGAGTGTCGGAGTGATATTTTATTTTAGCGACTTATTGGAAGAGCGCTGTATTCGGAACTGATTTCTTAATACAAAACATATTTCGCTTAAGCTAAGCCAAAGCTCGCATCACGACATAATGTTAAGATCGGCAAGCCGACTCAGCAAAATCTTCGGCAATAACGGAAACTCTTGTAGCAAAACAAAAGTGTCCGGTTACCGCCGCTGACCATTGCAGCTATAGCGCGCTGATACAAAGTATGCAGCGCCGCAATTGCGAGGGCTGTTCTTTAACTATTATAAGTTAATTATAAGTTAAACCTATGAAATATCCTATATTGAGCGTTATCTGTTAACT